>JASDQU010012417.1:173106-185057 GCA_032191745.1 Picea mariana
GGGGGTGTTGGAGATACTTCACACACACCTAGGATTTATTTTTCATAATATGTTCTCTATGTTTATTAGTAATTATTTAGTCTCCTATAGTTTAGTGAGAATATTCCTCTAGGAGAATATTCTCCTCAGTTCACACTTTGGTTTGATCAATTGAGTGGACTCTAGATGCCACATTGGGATCATCACCATGCAACATTGGGATCATTACCAACTAATGCGCATTGTCCTTGGGATTATCACCACAGTAGCACATTACACATGATTCCCTGATCTCCTCCTCACTTAAACATGTTTCATTCAGTTAACTAAAGACCGAGAGACTAGTTAACTTAGACTAGGTCGCAGTTCACTCCCGTAACTACCTGAGAGACTAGAATAGGTGGAAATTTACTGCCGTAACTACTGGTATGTGTCCAAATCACTCTATACCACCACTATGGTGCATTGGACTCTCCTCCAATGTGAATTAGTTTAGTTATAAAGAGTATATCATGTTTAAATTATCATTCATTCATTTCGTTAATGAGACTTCTTCCATTATTTCTCTCATGTTTCTATTTTCTCATATTTTCTCTGCAAACTGTGTATGTCATTTGCTATCTAGATCTATTCTATGAAGGTTCAACACATTTACATTCGGGTAGGGATACATTCAGTATAGATTTTTCCAGAATGTAGAGTCTGATTTGTAGATTGAGAAGACATATTGAGAATCATGAATATTTTGTAATCAACAGATGGGTAAGCATTATGTGCAGTTGAATAGCGGAATCATGGACAATTTATGGAATATGGACAGATATGGATTTATGAGATCATTTTTAGGTCTAGATAGATATATGGAAGTGGATGAAAGAATATTGACAAGTGGAATCATTTAGTCACATCAAGGAAAATAGTGAGAGGAACAACACAATAGGTGAAGATAAACTGTCAACAAAGTCCATACAGTCAAAGGGAAATTGTTGAAAAGTATAGTAATTTATTTCTACGTAGTGAACATGAAAAACTATGAAGATATGAAGTCAAGTAAATTTGTATGTCTTTTATATATGTCAGAGAATTACAAGAGGAAGCACCAATGGAAAATAAGCACTGAAAGAAAGGAAAGAAAGCATGTACAGGAAGCCCCACATTGATTTACATGGCATCTTGTAAAATAATAAAGGGGGCGAGAAATCGTTAGAAGTGTTATCACTGAAAAATCATTTACCACATTGCACACAATGGTTGAAGAAAGACATCAATGTCAGCAACAATTAGTCCACCTATAGCACCAAAATCCATCTAAAAGAAAAAAAACTATATACTTGGTTGAAAAATCAAAGTGCGCAAATTCACCAAAAGGAGCACGTGAATAGTGCGTAGAATGCGCAGGCTAACACAACCCTCAGTGTGCACTGTGCGAAAGATGTGTGAATATCTATGAGAAAATTTTCACACTCCTCATGAACGACGCATTTATGAATCTTGTCAACCTCTCAACCACTTTGAGTCCAACCCCCAACATGATTTGACACTCGTATCTTAGTGAAATCTAGCTTGGAGGCTCGTCAAGGGCTAGGAAGTGCCCTAAAAGGCCCCTTGTTCATACTATGAACCAATTATATCTTGCCATGAATGGACACTATAAATATGTGCCATGGGTGTGCTAGAAAAATAAAAACTTCAAGGTATTGTTATGTTGCAATAATTCTTCTTTAAGAATCCTCTTTTCTCTTTGAATCATTCAAGCACTATAGCAAGGGCCATTCTACTCACCTCTTGAGGGAATAGGCATTGTATTTATTCACCATTGTCACTTGCCATTGCATGAAGATAAGAGCTCTCAATTAGCAAACACAAGATCCCTCTCAAGGAGGAAGAGGGGATTCATAAGTCCCTACCTTTCTCTACGGTGTTTAGCCTATCAATATATTGATCCATTGGTAGTTATATATTGGTCATTTTTTTTCTTTTCATGGTTCTAGTTCTTTCAAGCTTCTCTAACATTTATTTCTTATTTGTTTTTAGTTTTATTTATTTGTTTCATGTATATTTAGTTATCTAATCAACTCACAACTTATGTCTTGTTTAACTGACTTAACTAAGCATGAAAGTGTTGTGTTTTTTCTCACCCATGTGACAAAACCAACACAACATATTGGCGACCATACTGGGGATTGGTATAAAATCCCTCCCTATTTAAGTCTTAAGAGCACTTCTTTTTTATAATTTTGATATGCAGGTACCAAAACCGGCCTAGCCCAACCTTCCAAAGTCAAAATTCAGAGCCAAGGCAAGAGAATTTCACTTGGAAATTTCTTTCCCAATGCGTGACAGGAAGTGCACGGCTTTCAAGGCACATAGATGTGCACTATTGCACTATGTGCATAGCATCCTTCATAACTCTATGCATTTTGTGCACTCTGCAGCCTCTGCACGCCTGTTGGAACTACATCCCACGCATAAGTTTAGTTTTTTCAAATTGTAAGGGTTGTTATGAATAGTTTGAAGGCCCATTGCCTTCATATTTTAATTTCCTGCACTTTGTAAAGAAACCACACTTCACTTAGATTCCTTTCTCACAAGAAAGGTTAGATAGCATAAGCACATAGATGTAAAAAGCATCACTATTATTCTCTTTTCTTTGTTTCCACATGGATGGCTCATTTGGAATTTCAAATTTTGAGTTGAAGTTATTTCTATTTCAAACAAAATAAATTAATTTGGGACTAGAAATCAATTTTAAACCTCAAGTATGCTCTTTCCCCACACCCTAGTGTGATCTCGAGAATCATAAAAGGTGGTTGAAAGGACATTTCATCTCCCTTAACAAATCATTAGGAGAGGACAAATCCCCCTAGGGTACCTCTTAGTTTTGGAAATCATCTTAAATCTTTGTAAGGGCCCATACATGCCCACATGTTTGCAATCTTATGATAGTTTCTAAAATCTTTCTTATTTTTAAATGATCAAGTAACGGGCCGATGCATACCGACATGTCTAGAATTCTAGGATAATTTCAAAAGATTTCTTAGTATAGACAACATTCTAGGGAGTTTAAAGGATTTGTAAGGACCCATATGTCCACATTTCTAGCTCTTTAGGGCTTTAAATATTCTGCAAGGTTGTACCAAAGGAACATAGTAAGCTAGGTAAGAATATTTGTAAGGAACACGGGAAGTCCACATGATGAAATCTCACACTTAACTTATTAAAATATTTTGCGCACTTTTCACTTTATTGCACACAAAGCCACTCCTTGTACATAATTTCTATTAGAATAGTGGAGGTTGAAGTAGGCTTTCTTCAAAGGAATTCTGAAAGATCTGACTACTTCTTTAGAAATTATCCACACCAATTTAATTCAAACAAGGTTGGTCAATGACCCCAATCTCTCATCCCACCACATCCAAAACTTTTATAAGAATACACTAAAGTTTCCTCCACAGGAGATGCCAAAAGAATGTTTTTAGTCTAGGTAGGATCTCGGGGGTAGGCATCCAAATAATCCCCCGGTATCAGATTCTCACAGTTTGAAACAATAGAAGTTGAGAATATGGATCTTTCAAATCCTCCAAGTCAAGTGTTCCTATACCATAAGGAAGGGAGATACCCATGAAGGTTCAAAGGCCGAGGTCCGATTGTTCAGCGCATCCCTCCTTGAGTCACCGAACTCTTGTGAGGGTATGCAGCCCGTGACCCATTTATTAGCTCGAAAATCTAAATGTTTCACTTTGACTAAGGTACTTAGTGGCCAAACATAGAATATCTACCCAAGTGGTTGTTGTGGGTTGCAATCACACCTTGATCATATTTTGCGTGGCTATTGGGAAATATCTCCATATCTTTCAGGATATGCATCCTCTACCCCTCATTATAACTGATTACTTAAAACTTCACTAGTTCCTCTTCTAGTGGCTTCAAACCCCACTGTTGAGCGTTATTGGAAGGCCCAATGTTAGTTTGAGAGGAAGGAAGAAAAGTATTTATAGGAAACGATAATTTGTTTTTATTGTTCCCCCACATGGACAAAATCCACCTATCCCCATTCTTGTTTATTTATAGTTGATTTATGAATGATTTTAATTTGATTACATGCAATTGTGAGTTATACTATCTTGTGGAGATAAAAAATATACTAAGCTCTTGTTCATTTATTTCTCTCTTGTCACCATTTTCACACATCCATTTTTCTAGTAGGAACCATAGGGGAACCACAAAATCCTCATCATTCAAGATGCTTGTAGAATCTCCCTCCTATTCTAGAAGGAGTCCCTAGTCTTGCCAACTCACTGACTCAAACATCTCACACCCCAATGAGTGTTATTGTTTTGGTATCAACTTTACTTGGTTCCACTTTTCTTGGATCAAATACCCAAGGCCATCCATCTATTGTCTAGACTCCTTCACAAGGAGGCGAGGGTCACACTTTTTCTCAAGGGAGAAGTACAAACCCACCAAATCCCTCTCAAGGGACAAGCTCATTATCTACACACACAATGGATGGAACTAATACTTCACCAAATCTCCCTATGCCATACTTGGCATCCCTCAACATTCATGATTTAACCAAACTCATGAATGATGCCATTTTACATGACACCACTTGGCCCAATATTCCTACCAAATTGCCTTCAGATATTCCAAAGTTTGGAGGAAAACATGCGGAAGATCCTGCCAAACATGTTATGAACTTCCACTTGTGGTACTCATCAAACAACATCATGGATGATTCCTTCCGCTTAAGGTTACTTCAAATAAATATCACTGGCTCATCAGCCAAATGGTATGTGGATGAAAAATCAGGGTCCCATGTGACCTTTGAATCATTGGCCAAAACCTTTTTGTCCTTCTTCCAATTACTAGTTCGTCATGACACTAGTTTAGAGTTTCTCATTGAGTTCAAACAAACCAACACTATCCATATCGCTGACCACATCCATGAATGGCGGCGACAACGTAGTTTGTGTAAAGAAGAAACCACCAAAGAACACCATCTTGATTGGTTTCTTAAATCACTCGTCTTTGTGATTGCAAAGGATGTAGCATCCACTTTTTCTCAGTATGAAGAGGAAGCCATCAAAAAGGCCCAACAATTTGACCTCGTCTATGCTCAATTAGGTTACTTATACACAATATTTTCTAATTCACCGAGACCCATACCATTTGGCCAAGACAAACCTGGGATGTCCCACGTAGCGGATGGGTTGATTGGGTCTATGAAACATATCAACCCTTACGGTTACCCATCACCCACTTATGGTGAAAATAAATATCTACAACCATATGGAGGAACACCTTATTACCCTCCTCCCAGTCACCAACAGTCATATCATGTTCCTCCCTCTCAACCATTGGGGAGACCCGCACCAGTACCCATGATACATCCGGTCTCTCAACCAATTACAAGTTCACCCCCAACCCCCTCATACAACCCTAGAAGTAGTGGAAGTAATTCAACTTCCTACATGCAATATGTATCATCTCCACAAAAAAATCCATACTTTCCTTTTCCTAGTGCTCCCCAACTGATTTCTTCTCCACCGGGAAAACCACATGCCAACTTTAATTTTGTTCAACCCTCTCCCATTCAACAGGTTCACACTTTTGAACAGTTGAACATGCAAAATCTGTCCCATCAGCTGAATAATGCTAAGATTAAAGAGAAAAATCAAAACAATAACAACCCGGGACCGGGAGGAAATAACCCCCAACAAAACCGTCCCTCTGGGGGAAACCAAAACCCCCAAGGGGGAAACAATAACAATCAACCACAGAAAGGGAATAACAACAACTTCGGAACTAACTTCCCTTGTGCTCTATGTGGTGAGTATGGAAATTATACTCACCATTTTCCCCAAATTTATGATTTCAAACAGATGAAAGAATCCATGAACACACAATGCCCTCTGGAGCCACCTATCCCTCAACAGGCCCCACAACATTATTTTCAACCACCACCGTGGACTGTTTTGAAAAAACCTATTCCACACCAAGGTGTGATGAATACCCAACAAGAGATAATACCAACCAGACCACAAATGGGGAAATATCAAAACCCAGGTCCCAATCAACCTAGAAATCCGGCAGAGCACAATATTGTCCTTACCAGTGAAGAAGATATTATTATGTAAACACATGGTCGTCAATACAACCTACCTCTTGAATCTACACCAACCACCTCAGAAACATATCCCACTACATTAGGACAACCTCTAATGATTCCCCTCCCCAACACTGAACTAAACCCTCATATACCCAACATGCCTTTACAAAGGAATGTACATAACCCTCATGCTAGGGAAACACATAAATATAGTCTGGTCGATGACTTAGCACAAACTCTCATAGCCATGTCTGTGTTGGAGTTCCTCCAAACCTGTCCATCACAATGCAAATCCTTTCTTTCTGCCTTGGGGGCATTCGACCCCGCTGATACTCGACTCATAACCTTTGATCTAGATTATGGAGAACCACACCTCCTCGCCCTGGTAGCATTTCAGATACCAGTTAAGATCCAAAACATCATAGTTCATCGGTGCATCATCGATGAAGGTGCATCCACATGCAGCATGTCCAAAGTAGTATGGAAAAAACTAGGCTCACTTGAGCTAGTACCATTTTCCATCATCTTGATCACTTATGATGGTTGACCATCATCCCCTGAAAGGCTCTTCAAAAATTTCCCTATAGAACTTGGGGGAAAAACCATCTTGATTGACATTGAAGTTATCAATGCCCCACTACATAGCTACATGTATGTTATGAAGGTGGTAGCGTCTTCTGTGTTTTGTATGAAGATGTTCCCCCACAATGGGAAAATCATCACCATTGACCAACTTACACATTTCGTGCCTAATCATTCTACCAACATTGATAACATTATCCCTCTTATCCTCACTAGCTCAAATTACTTTTTAGTCATCGACATTTGTCTTGGAGTATTCAAGGACCCATCCTTGTTGGGGGCATATCATGGAGAACCACCTCTCCTACACCCTTCTATTTCATCACAAGTGTGTATAGTTTCTTCTAATGGAATAGATATTGGAGACAATACTCCTCTCATAGAGGCCCCTCCCCACATCGAAATTCCACCAGTCGAAAAAATATTACCTTAGGAATTCCCTGAGAACCCCACTGCACCACTTGCCTCGGATTCCCCCCTACCCCCTCCAAGGGAAAATCTTGGTTTGGGAGACAGTCCCCCAAGCCATTACCCAAATTATATTTTTCTACCCCCCACCTGGAGTCCAAGCATTCCAGGTAGTTTCTATTCTCACCCTTCCAAACATGGTTCTTTCCATACATGTCTGGTATCTTCATCCACTCGCTATGGTTCCTACACCATCTCTCCCTCCTCGGATAGATGGATTACTGATGTAGATCCCAGTATAGGCTCTTGCCACACCACCCCCACCCCCAACTAGTGACAACACCACCACCACTGGGGGAAGACAAAGGAAGAACGAGCCCATAGATTCACTCCCTCCCTGAGCTCAACCTCCTTTCACACCATGCAAAAGAGACATACACCCCACTAACATATGTCCTACTCTTCCCGAGTTACACAATATTATCCATCTCACCAAAGCGACCCCATTGCTTGCCATTCCACCAAGTACATCCACCTCTACTATAGAGTCATCAACCACATGCAAGAAAGGGATACAAACCAATTTTATGTGCACCATATGTCCATAATATGGCCATTACACTCATCATTTCCAAGTTCTACCTCAATTCCGCCAAACATTAGTCGTAGTATGCCATACATCTCATCCTGAGCCCTCTTCGACACTCCCTATTGAGGCTCACATTACCAACATTCATTATATTTCGTCATCAGTCCCCAAGTGAACGAGATACCATCCGCAGTATCGTGACATTTGGCTCATTTCAAAAGAGACATCACACCCCATACATGATATCCCTTCTTCGTTCTCACCACTCGAGGACAATAACACTTACCCATTGACAGTTCCCCCTGCCACCTCCTAGGATCCCCTGTATTCTCGCATTTTCCACTGTGATGAAGATATCCTAGAGGAAATCACTTCCCCCAATTTCACATGGAATGCGCTCCATCATCGAGAACTTTTCCTTTCACAAGAATCCTTTAACCCTCCTATCCAAGCCTCCATGTGCGCAATCGAAACCAAGGATTTTATTCCTACGGAGCATATTGACTGGCTCAAAAACCCTATCCCCGCCCCCGATGCTTTTGAAGAACACAACATGGCCAAAATCTCCCCCACAGTCAAAATTGACATTTACATTAAACCTGGCATCATAGAAGAAATCACCATTGGCACCGCATGCTCCCCTGAAGAAATCATTGCTTATAAATCTCTCTTTCAGGAATACTAGGATATTTTTTCCTAGTAATATACAAAGATAGCTAGCCTCAATCCTTCTATAGTCAACGATCAAATCGACACCTGGTCGGATATCAGCCATGTTTGTCAAAAGAAATTCCCCCTACACCCATCCAAAGATATGGATATCAATGTCTAAATTGACAAGTTACACACTATTGGTTTCATTTACCCCATTGTGAACACTTTGTGGGTCTCCAACCTCGTCCCTGTTAACAAAAAATAGGGAACTATTCGTGTCTACATAGAATTTCACGATCTCAACCAAGATTGTCCCAAAGAAATCTTCTCAAGCCATTTCATCGACAAAATCATCAAGGATTGTGTCGGACATGAAGCACTATCCTTTATGGACGGGTTCTCCATCTACAACCAAACTCAAATCCACCCAGCAGATCAGTACAAAACCACTTTTACAACCCCTTGGGGTACCTTTGCTTATCATGTCATGCCTTTTGGACTAAAAAACGTCGGTTCTACATTTCAATAGGCCATGACCTACATTTTTCATGATATTTCTTGCATCATGCTTGATTATTTGGACAACCTCACTACTCGATCCAAAAAGTGAACCCAACATTTAGACAACTTATGCATCGTTTTCCAACGATGTCGTCAATATAATATACGCTTGAACCCCCTCAAGTGTGTCTTTTGTGTCACTGTCAGGTGCCTCCTTTGGTTCATTGTCTCCCAACATGGCATCACTGTGGATCCCCTCAAGGTCCAAGCTATCACAAAAATTCTGCCACCTAGGAATTTACGCTAACTACAGAGCCTACAAGGCAAAGCCAACTTTTTATGTCGCTTTGTCCGATACTACACTACTCGCACACATGATTTTCTCCGCCTACTGCAAAATGATAACCCATTTTGATGGGATGAACATTCTCAAACAATTTTTTATTATTTAAAATCCTCCCTATCCAATGCCCCTTTGATAAGTCCCCTGGACTATGATCGCGATTACATCCTCTACTTATCATCTTCTGTTGTTTTAGTCGTAGGAGTCCTCGTCCGATTAGGGGATGATGGGTGTAAACTTATGATTTACTACATTAGTAAAAACCTTNTTGTCCGATACTACACTACTCGCACACATGATTTTCTCCGCCTACTGCAAAATGATAACCCATTTTGATGGGATGAACATTCTCAAACAATTTTTTATTATTTAAAATCCTCCCTATCCAATGCCCCTTTGATAAGTCCCCTGGAATATGATCGCGATTACATCCTCTACTTATCATCTTCTGTTGTTTTAGTCGTAGGAGTCCTCGTCCGATTAGGGGATGATGGGTGTAAACTTATGATTTACTACATTAGTAAAAACCTTTCAGGGAAACCCCTAAAGTATAATCATGATGATAAACTTGCATTAGTCGTCATCCTTGTAGTCCAAAAACTGTGACATTACATTCTGCTTCAAGATACTAAGGTCGTCATAGATTCCAACCCCATGCAGTACTTTCTTAGTTGACGATATATTAATGGAAAATTTTCCCAATGGATCTTTATCCTTCAAGAATACGATATAGATTTATCCACTCCCAAAACTAAGAAAGCTTTGGTCCTAGCCAAACTCATTATGGCTTTTCCCTCGGATGCCAAAGATTCCCCCATCAATGAGGATTTCCTAGATGAACACCTCTTCTACATCCCCTCTGACGAACCCTGGTATGACAACCTCCTCATCTACCTTTGTACATAGAATTTTGGGTCTCACCCCTCTCGATATGATCATTGAGGCATTCTCCATAATGCCCCCCAATACCTCATTAGAGACATTCTCTATCAATGCGAGGTTGACACCATTTTTTGGCGATGTCTTACCATCAATGAAGGTGATAGAGTATTGAATGATTGCCAGAGTAGCACTTGCGGTGGTCACCTCTCTGGTATGTCCACCACCCATTCGAGCAAGTTACTTCTGGCCCACTTTGTTTCATTATTGCATCCACTCTGCCAAGCTATGTGACAAATTCCATCTTTATGCAAAACAATCATGAGCTCCATCAGCTCTTCTACACCCAGTCATCACAACTAGCCCCTTTTGTAAATGGGGCATTGACTTCAAGTATTTCCATCCTCCATCCAGTAATGGACACAAATACATTTTCATGGCAGTGGATTACTTTACCAAATTGGCTGAAGCCATGCCCACATTTAATAACACATCTGACACAACAACTCGTTTTTTCTTCAACCATGTCATTATCCAATTCAAAGTCCCAGAACAGTTAGTTTCCGATCATGGTAAAAATTTTGAGAACGATATCTTTGCCGAACTCTCCTAAAAATTATTCTTCACCCATGAGTTTTCCTCCCCATACTACCCTCAATCCAACAGACATGTCAAGGTTGTTAACAAAGTCTTCAAAACCATGCTACAACATACTGTCAAAAAACACAAGATCAACTGGCATCATATGTTGTTTTCTGCGTTTTGGGCTTATCGCATAGAAGTCAAAATGGCCACCAGTTTTACACCATTCCACCTCATCCATGGGATCGAAGCCACCCTCCATATCGAGTGTGAAATCCCCACGTTACGAACTACCATAGAGCTCTTACCTGACACTTCTCCAATGGAGTAACACCTGTTGACCTTAGAGTCACTTGATGAAGACCATCGATCTTCATTACAACACAATGAGGCAGCCAAAAAACGGTCGAAATCCACCTTTGACCACCATGTCAACCTTCGCTCATTCAACGAAGGTGATCTCATGTTAGCCTGTGATATCTCCAACTACACTCTCGGCCATGGGAAATTCACGTCATTATGGCACGGCCCCTTCATCATCCAACATTACCTCACTAAAGGATCCTACATCTTGGCCTCTCCAAAAGGATTCCCTCTCAAGGAACCCATCAACGGGTTGTACTTAAAAACTTTTTACGCCTTAGTGTAGCCCCCCTACCTTAGGTTTCTCTTTGTACACATTTGTAGAGTTTTTAATTTTCTTTACCACCACCACTCCTCATATCTGATATATCACCCGTGTTATTTACAGATGCATCATCCATCATCCTACCACATCGATTACACTGACGGTGCTAGCCGCTAGACCCATAATCTCTTTTTGTCCGCTTAGGACATCTATACCCCCTTACATATCCTACTCCATTCTAGTGGCATATGTTTTGTCTCAGCCACGAATAACCAAGTTGAATATGATGTCATCATTGGTTGCCTCTCTGAGGCTAGTCATTGCCACATTTTTTACCTTAGCATTCTATTAGATTCCCATATTGTCATCCTGCAGCTCAACAACATGTATCCTGTTCACGATCCTTGCCTCTTCCGCAAATACCTGCAAGTTAGACTCCTATCTTGCAACTTTGATTCCATCACATTTACACAAATTCCAAGAAGCCTCAATCAAGTAGAAGATCACATGGCTAACCTAGTATTAGATTGGCATTTATCACATTAAACAACATCATATATTTTTCAACTGATAGAAATAGACATCATACATCATAAAACATAAAACATAAAGACATGAATGATAAAAAATGTATCCATCATATATATATCATCCTCAAGGTCCCCAATGTTTTACAAAAAATATACATATACAA
>JASDQU010012417.1:185170-227709 GCA_032191745.1 Picea mariana
TATTAGCCGAAGGTGTCCCACCAACTGGGGGCCCTCCAGCTCCAAGAGGCAGCTGACCAGTCATTGCTACCCCCGCCACTATTTCTCTGCGGATGAATGTCCACCACTCGACTGGTACCCTGACACAATGTTCTAGGACCTCCTCATCCTAGATGTGGGCCCATATGCACTCTTGAACACCCTGCAAGACCTGCTCAAACTGTCGGCACATATCCTATGAGGTGGCCACAACATCTCCCTGTGGCTCTCTAGCTGGTCCTGCACCGAATTCATATCAATGGTGCCTTTGCCAAACCCTCGGCTCTGCGAGATCCTGTTGAGTCGACTCCCCGACGACCTCTCCCTCTTGTCCCTGAGGTCCAACATCTGCAAAAAAACACCAGATATAATTTTCGCATCCATATACATGTTTGATAAATACTATCTACCAAAATAAAAAAAAATAGAGACAACACATACCTCTCTTGTCCCAATCCTCCCCAGGAGGTAGCACCATATCTGGGTCCTTTCTATAATCCATACCAACGTATGGATATCGGATAATAACCTATGGAATATGACACCACACTCACATGACCGTGGTCGTGAAATAGTGGCCAACCTCTCCTCCTCCATGATGAGCCAAAAAATGCACCCATTTCATCAATAGCGGATCTCATCGCGACATTGGGTCTAGCAAAATCCTCGGGTGCAATAAAGGCACCCTCTCCAAAAACTATGTTACCAGAACTGACTCAAATGCAAAGTCACCGTAGTCGGCATGCAAACACCGGTTCAAATGAGACATAATCTTGGTGTGGATCAACACACCCCATGCAAACAGGTCCCCATCCAAGACCTCCTCCACCACCCTCAACTGACCATCAGTGATCCATTGAGTATCCAAGGATCCGTAGACCTCACCACCATGGTTGCAATGCACTCAATTAAAAATTCATCGATGGCCTCAATAAGGACGACCGAACTTGACATAGGGTTCAACCTAGAATAATTTCGAGCTTCCATGGTCTCCACCCGATCCTCCCCTGGTAAATGGGGATCAACAACTAGGGCCATTCCATGAAATGGGAGTCCCATCAAAAAATACACGTCCTCTGTCACAGAGAACGTAGGATTCTCCCCCCTCACCATGAAGCATTGCAGATCAGGGCTCCACATCCTACTCAGAAACTGGAGCAGGTACTCCTGTGACCGTATTAGGGGGTAGTAGAAAAACTTGAGAAACCCACAGGATGCCAAGTGTCTACGTACCCTCGGTTGCACCCTCACAGCCTCTCGCAACCATTCCTAGTCCCTCTCTCGCCAATGGACCAACATCATGCTATATTCTATGTTGATCACTTGCATCCACCCAAAAAAATCTAATCAACTACATCATCCATCACAAAATCATAAATATCTAAAAACTTACACCCGTGAGTCTACACACAGTGCACAACTTTTTCCCAACCAGTTGTGCATCAATGCATGACTATTCTTCCCACAGTTATGCACTAATGCATAGTTGTCATTCTCAAAACCTTGCATGGGTGCAGATTTGTCAGTCGCACGGACGTGCAACCCATGCACGCCTGTTTTTCCTACCCACATGCGCAGCTCTGACAATCACAACCGCACATTATGCGCATGTTTCCTCACTCCAGCCACGCACTCCTCAGTGTGTGACTGTGAAGGAAAAACCCACACATAATGAGTGGGAAACTGAGTTTTACCCGTGCACATGTGCATGGATATTGCCCATTTTCCCGTTCATTTTTGGGCCCCTACCCTAAAAACCCCTTGTACAACCCTCTGTACAACCCCTACCTACAATCTATCAATTCACAATATGCAAGATGATAGGACCACTAAATTGTCTCTCGTTGCTCCTGGATCAATATCCTCATGCTCTCGTAATCTTGAAATCTCCTCACAGCTCTATCGTCAGCTCACCATTAGTGACAAGTACAAATGAGGTGGCATTGTGTGCCCGCCATCCATATATAGCCCCTTTTTCCTAACTTCCACAGTTTGTTACAGGAGCCCAAAGCCTTCATTTTCCGATCCGTTCTCAGCCACAATATCCTAATTCACCCATCTACACATTCACATTCTCTGGGTGAACATATGCACTTTTTCCTGGAGGAGTATCTTTCTCATGCCACGTTCAAGTATTTATGATCACTTTCAGTTTTCTCAAATAGTTGTTATATGTTCTTTATCACTAGATATTATTCATGTCAGGTATTTGGTTTTCATGTGTGTTGGTACTTGTTCAACAATCTTACAACCCCTTCAAGTATATATATAATATTGGAATATAGTTACTCCCTCTGTTACTTATTTCATATCCCAGTCACACCCTCTGACATTTACCTTTAGGGACCTTACAACCGTCTTTGCAGTATCGTTACCTTTTCCATATTTTGGTACTGTCATTCGATAGGACTCTACCCCACATGAGGTTTCCCATTCATAGTTCCCCTTGGAAACTTGATACTCATGTTGATTTCACCCCATAGGGTTGGGAGTCGCAATAGTATTTTGTACTTCTGAGAATGAACCTGATACTTCTTCTCATCATATTCCTAACCTTCCCAATGGACTCCCGGGTCATATCATCTTACACTTGGTTCTATTGACTACACTCATGCAGTTTCATTATCCCTCCATATCATCCACCATTTTTTTTCCCATCTACAGATTGTCATCCATCCATTTACATAATACAAAAACCCACCCATGGGGCCCCACCCTCCACCAGTTCTCTTGTTGATACTGAGAGGGGGGTGAATCAATATCAAGTACAATTTAAAACCTTTTTCAATTTATTCTTAAACCATTCAACTATATCCAATGAGAAATGAACAATAGTATAAGAGTTACACCAATACACCACAATACACCATGCACAATATATGAGAAATAATCAATAGTTATTGTTCAAGGGAAGTAATGACTTCCAAAGGTAGCTACAGCTTCCAAATGTAAAGGGAGGGATAAACCTCCAAGAGGAAGATACAATCCTCCAATATCAAGAGAGAGTTGAACTCTCCATCCTTGCCCCTTCCTTCCACCCAAGAATATATGAGAGATAATAAAACTTTACATTAAATCATCACCATCAACCAATCATCACATAGAACCTGATAATGCTTTCTGAGACTTCTTCATTTTCTGCAATTATTCAATTCTTGGAGTAATCTGATCCTGTAAATAATATTACTCAATGTGTTCTCTGAAACGCCTCCAATTTTCACTCCTTGAATCTGTTATCACTCCAAGAAACCCTTTGTGGTTGCAGAACAAAGGTGCTTGGTAACTTAAGAAATGAATGTTTTTGTATTTTGTAAATGCGGATCAATGGGATAACTCAATTCAACTTATGACATTCAGACATCAAAATAGTAAACAAATAGACAGTGCTCTCCAAGATTGGTTAAACAATAAAATAGCTTTCAGTGGATGAAGAAAAGATTGTTCATAAACTAGTGCAAAGCAGGGTCTAATAAACAACTTAAAGGAACTGATTATAATGTCATGAACCAAACAATAGGATAACAGCTATTCAAGGTTTGACAACAATATAACAGTGAAGAAGAAATATGAAAGACTGCTACCAAAATGGAAAGAAACCTGTGATCTGTATTAGCAATGAAATGTCTGAGTACAAAGAGTATTACTGTATCCAGAATCGAACCCTTGTTTGATATCAAAAACAGGCATTTATAGCCTCTTACAAACAATTATACAGATCCTAAAAACATGAATCTGTATTTAATAAAAACTATTCTATTCTATCTAAACAACTTGAAATTAAAGTCTTCAACAACTAAACTAAATAGTCGAACTGTCTTCAGTCTCCAAAATCGCCATCTGCCTCCTTCAGCTCTTAGTATCTGCAATCTGGTGAAAATAGCAGGACACCTGTATGTGACTGTTCAATTTCCCAATGTTTATGGTCAAGTTTTTAGGAAATGGTTTTGAGTGTGTAACCAAAAATCCCTCGAATTCCTGATGTTGAACTACTTGCATGCAATCTAATAGTCCACTGATACACTGGCATATCTTCAGAACCTGTTTGAAATGAATTGTTGTGTTTTCGGCTTCAAAAACTACTTTCCCATCTTTCAACAGCGCAACCGTTTAATTTTTTCACGGGTTAGCTGTTGAAAGCTGTCACTTTCCACAGCTAACGGGTAATGAAATAATAGCCTGGCGATGTTGAAAGTCTCGATAGTGCACAAAAAGAGTTTTCACCTTCGAAATTTGATTTGAAACCAAAATTAGTGGGCATCCTATTTCTCACCTTGCAAAATGACGGCGACTTGAGCAAGAACCTTCAGGTCTGGGTGAGATTTTTGCCTCAATTTTTGTTTCAACCTCCTGATCTACCTTTTGAGGCGTTTGGCAAGCCACCACAAGCTGTTGTAGTTTTTGGTGAGATTTTTCTTCCTCTTTTTCTCTCTAACACTTTCCTTGGCCAATCTTTCAAACGCAGCATTTGTCTTGGCGAAGTTATCAGATAACTTTTTATACCTGTCTGTAATCACCCGCTCCAAGACCTCTTGCTGGGCGATTACTTCCTTGAGATGTTTGATCTTTTGAGACTTATTTGATCTTGGGTTTTTTGATGATTCTCCCTGTTTTGTCTAATTGAAAGTTTCATAGTTCTGGTCACACTCATCTGACTGCTCAGAACTCTTGATGACAGGGCATTGGTCTTGCTGCTTAGATTCTGAATCAGAATAAGGAAAATTTAGTATATTCTTCCCTATACTCTCCTCTGTAGGATGCCGTGTATTCTGCTGTGTAGTCTGCTCTGTGGTCTGCTCAAAGTTCAACTTTCTCTTCAACCTGTGGGGATTCATTCCAGACACTTTGTCCTCTGAAGGTCCTGGCAAGGCCCTTCTTCTTCTTGAGCTGCTTTGAGGAGATGATTGTTTCATTAAACCCTTCATATGTTCATTTGCAGTCTGATTATGGGTTTCAAAACCTTCCCAGAACAGAAAGTGCTCCCAGCTCCTCTGCTGTTGTTTCAATTCTTCCAAGATAATCAATTTTATGAGGAGGAGGTGACATAGAGTAGTTTCCATGCTCAAGGGTTGAGCTCTAATCCTCTTGCATACTTTAATCAGACTTTGATATAAGAAATAAGGTAAATTGATAGGGGTCTTGCCTGTGAAGTGATCCAAGAGTTTAAAGTGGTACATCATCAATTTATCATATCTTCCCTCTGATGTAATGTACAATTGGATACCTTTGAACAATTCTTGCCATTCTTCATCTAGATATGAAATGAGCATACCTTTTCTCCACGCTTTGTGTCTGTACCCCTCCTTCAAATAGACCCTGAAATCTAAATTTTTAGGAGCAGTGGTTTTAAACCATCTCTGACCAGTTCTTGGCAATCTTGTAGCTACGGCAATGATAGCCTCATCCACTTTGATCTCCATGGACCCGACGCGAGCTTTATTGCCATCAAAAGTCTTGGCAAAGGCTTCAGCTGTGGCCTGGTGGCACCCAATTTGTAACCTTTCTACGAATTCCATACACCCTGCATTTAAAAAATGCCTCTGGACCTCGGGATGTGATTGTAAAAAGGATAAGTTATCCAGTTCTCGCTTGAGTAGGGAGCCATTGTGTTTTTTCACCATTCTTCAGCTCAAAAACTTGACAATTGTAACCCCTGTAACTGCCAGTCGAGCCGAGGTTCTACGTTGTTGAAAGCAGTTCGGGCTTCGGCTCTGTTTTGAAATGAATGAACACTTCCACAACATTCTGGAAACGTTCTGTGATATGAAAACCATTGTTTGATTTGATGTTGTCAGGCCGGTGGTACCTCCTCTGTACCTGTATCACCGAACACGAACTTACCATCTTGGATGCCATGAGTGTTGTGCATGAGTTCTGAGCCGGATTCGGATTACAGTCATATCCTGACATGCATGATTGAGTTTTTATCATTGCCCACTCCTATTAGCGCATGCCTTGGATTTACTCTGACGTGGGGTGATCATATCATCATTACTGTCATACGTGGATATCACGCACATGAATCCCACTTTGTTCAACAACGGCCCGCGGAAAACGCCTCTGTCAACTGCTTGCTTGCCACTTTCACCAGCGCGCGACTCTTGTAAAAATCCCTGTTATCTGCGGAAAGTATACACTTTCAACAACACACCATTAGTTAAAAAAAACTCCTTAGCTGTGGAAAGTATGCACTTTCAACAACGCGCCATATTAAATGAAACTGCTTCTTAGCTGTGGAAAGTATGTACTTTCTGCAGCGCGCCACCCGCGAACTGATTGTCAGACCTTTTGAGATTCGTCACTTTCAATAGCGCATCGACTGATGAAAAGAGCTCCTTAGATACTGAAAGTCGACACTTTCCACAGCGCACAATCAATTTTTTGAACATACGTTAGCTGAGGAAAGTGACAAATGAAAATTCTGGAAAGAAGACTTCATGGGTCAAATCATTTCCTTAAGACAAACCGAAACCTAAATTTTTCAGCTATAAAAACTTAAAAATAACTTGAAAGCACTACCGATGGCCATGCTATCCACTACAAAATTCAACCAAGAAGACGGTTTCATTTTGGGAGTTAACATTTGGCTCCAACTGGGATGGGCATCTCCCTGTGAGGTGACCAAGAACCTAGCTAGACTCAGTAGCCTTTATGCAATTTGAAAACTAGTTGCTAGTACCATTGGGCATGGAGTTATTTGAATGACAAAATTAAAGAAAACAAACTGAAAAAAGAAAATATGTACAAGAAGAACCTGGCTTCAAAGGAAGCCTTATGAGAAATAGATCTTCAGGAAGCGCCCGTTGAAAGGGCCCCGTGATACTGGCTTGCCTGAAAGATTTTGGAGAACAAATGTATTGTTCTGCTGCACCGCTGTTATGACAAAAGGACTTGTCCAAAGAGCCTCAAATTTTCCGTGTTTCCCTTTCTCCGACCTTGCTGCATCCCACTTTAAGACCATATCCCCTGTTTTGAATACATCTGATTTGACTTTCTTGTCGAAATTTTGCTTGATCCTCTCCTGATGCAATTCAGTTTTTTCCAAGAGCTGCTCTCTGTCTTGTTGTAGTTCGACCAAATCATGAATCCTCCTAGTCAAATCACTTGGTTCAGCATCAGTTTCTTGTAAGAATTTTGCAACTGGTAATGCAAGTTGAACAGGAAATATGGCCTCAGTACCATATACCAACTTGAAAGAAGATGTACCAATTGATTTCTTACATGTTACCCTGTCAGCCCATAAGGCAAACTTCAATTTGGAATCCCAACCTCTGCCATTTTGTTCAAGCAACTTCTTTATGATTCTGACTAAACTCGTGTTTGATGACTCGGCTAAACCATTCCCTTGCGGATAGTAGGCTATGGAATGTACCAGCTGAATTCCCAGCTCTTCACACAACTTCACCAAGTGTTTATCTTTGAATGCAACAGCATTATCAGTGACCAGTCTTTTGGGGAAGCCAAATCTGGCGAATATGTTCTCCTACAGAAAGTTTATGATGACAGTGTGATTGGCGTTCCGGGTGGGAATAGCCTCAATCCACTTTGTAAAGTAATCGGTGGCAACCAGGATCCACCGATGTTGACCACTAGAAGGTGGATGGATCTCACCTATGAAGTCTAGGCCCCACTGTTGGAAAGGCCCTGTGACCACTATAGGTTTGAGAGGAAGGGACTTCAGTTGTTTTTTACCTTCAAATCTCTGACATTTGTCACATGTTTTCAAAAATTCATACACATCTGAAAATAAGGACGGCCAATAGTAACCTGATCTTAAGATTTTGTGTGTTGTGGTTTTCCAATAGTGATGTCCTCCGCATTCACTATTGTGAAGTTCACACATGACTTTAGCTGCCTCCTTTTGATTCACGCATCTCAACAACAAACCAATGGGATTCTTCCAGAACAGCAAATTATCATTGATGCAGAAATTTATAGCTCTGAGCTTCAAAGCCCTTCTTTGAGTCTTTGTCAAATCTGATGGGACTGATAAAGTATGCAGAAACTGAATGATATGGCTGTACCACTTTCAATCATCTAGATGAGCTGACACCTGCATTCCCTCACCTTCTTTGTTCTTTGAAGACGGAACATTTTTTGCATCAATACTCAACAGATTTATGTCAAGCACCCTGCAATTCTCTTCTGCCAGGAGTTTGGCAAGACCCTGACCTTTAACTAGCTTTGCTGGTTTAATTTCAACATCAAACTCAATCAACCTGGCTATCCACTTACTTCTTTTACCATCCATGTCAGGTTGGACAAGAACATCTTTAACTAAACTGGAGGGAACGAAAGCTATTACCTTTTCCTGAAGAATGTAGACCCTGAAAGCCTTCAGTGACTTGACAAGTGCATATGCTTGTTTTTCTAGCAACTCATACTTTACCTCTACATCCCTCAAGACTTTACTAAAGAAGGCAACCGACTGCTCTTGATCATCAACATTCTTCTGCAAGAGTACTGTTGCGATCGTATCATTAGAAGCAAATGAAAAAATGTAAAATACCTTGGAGAAATCGGGGCTGATCAACACAGGGGCTATTGTGATGGCCTCCTTGATGGCATTGAATGAATGTCTGGCTGCTTTTGTCCACTTTATCTCAAAGTCTTTCCTCAACATAGCAGTGATATGTTTCGTGAGTTCAGCAAAATTCACTATAAATCTTCTGACAAAATTAATAGTCCCAAGGAAAGACTGAATGTCTTTCTTTGATCTAGGAAGAGACAGATTTTTAATTGCTTATACCCTCTTTGGATCAATATTAACCCCATCCGCTGAAACAATATGCCCAAGTAGTTTTCCCTCCTTTAGTGCAAAATTTGATTTTTTCGGATTAAGAGAGATGCCATACCTTTGACATTTCAGAAATGTCCTCCTCAAGTGCTGCAAATGAAGTTCGTGGCTGCTTGAGAAAACAGTGATATCATCAAGATAAATCAGGACAAATTTATCTTTCTCCCCAATGAAAGCAATGTCCATTGCCCTTTGGAATGTCGCCCCTGCATTCATCAATCCAAAGGGCATCTTCTTGTACATAAATGTACCCCATGGAGTGGTAAAGGCAATTTTTTCTTTGTCTTCCGGATGGACAGCAATCTGATTGTATCCGGAAAACCCATCAATAAATGACATTACCTTCGATCCTGACACCTTCTGCAACATATGCTCCATTTTAGGCAGAGGGTATTTGTATTTCCTAGAGCATTTGTTCAAATTTCTGAAGTCAACGCAGAGTCTGATCTCCCCATTCTTCTTCCTAACCGGCACAAGGTTAGCAATCCATTATGAATACCTGAGAGGAATGATAATGTGGGCGTCCAACAGTTTCTTGATTTCTCTTTCCATTGTGGGCAGCAGCAAAGGGTTGAATGATCTAAGCTTCTGCCTGAATGGTTTGGTGTCTTTATTCAAGGTAATTTTATGTTGAATCACCTCTATATCAAAAGTCCTCAAATCATCATACTGCCAGGCAAAGATGTCTGCAAATTCCTTCAGCAACTCTCCATAATCAGCCTTTTGTTTTTCAGTCAAATGTGAGGCCAAGTTGACATGTTTGGGATCTTGCTCACTGGACACATTATACTGGAAAACATATGACTCTTTCTCCCCGCTTTGCAATTTGACAGCCACATCGTTGTTATCGAACAACCTTTCCAATGGGATCAAGCCTTTAGGAATTATGTTGGTGGACAGCTGAACTATCTCATGAGCTGCATTTTTTCTCTTTAGCTTTGGCTGCTCAATTTCATGGTCATGTTCGTTCTCTTCATCAATCTGCAGATCTGCAAACCCATCTATCACTGCAAGGAACCTGGTGAGTTTAGCATCGTCCTCAAAAACCTTCCAAAACTTTACATTATCAGGGAGAGAGGGTCTATATTTAGCTTTAATTTTGTAAGATAATTTGTGAGGCAAAGGAGGTATGAATGCACAAGCAGACACAACCAATGAATCAGCCAATTCATTCATTGCTCTAGGTACAAATGTAATTTTAAAATCTACAAAGTTTTGAATTTCCTTCAACACTTCATCTCTGTATGCCTTCAGCCTGACATGCTTGGCTTGAAAGGACTTATTCACTTGCTGAATAATCAAATATGCATCTCCAAACACCTGCAAATTTTTAATGCCCTTCTCCTTTGTCGCGTTCATCCCCAAAAGCAATGCTTCATATTCAACAATGTTATTAGTCACTTTAAAATCAAGTTTAAAGGAAAAATGAGAAGTTTTCTTTGAGGGAGAAATGAATATCACTCCTGCTCTAGATGACTCCTTAGTGCAAGCACTGTCAAATAACATAGTCCAGAGATCATCCTCTGCTGTTTCTGTGGGCTGAACTGCGATCTGATCTGTGGGTTTTCTGAGCAGCAAGGTATCCGGTAGTGAATCATCAAATTGCAAGATACAATATCCCATATCCGTGTCGACTGCATAGATAGGATGATTGGATGGATTCTTCTCATCATTGATCACATATGCCAACTGAGATTTCCTGTAAAGTCTTCTGTTAACCCCTCCGAAAACAGGGATAGTAGCGTAGGAGAGATCCATTTGGAGAGTGCCACCTAGTCTCTTCATCCATGATCTTGATAGAAGACATCCGAATTTTGGAGGTATGTCAGCCACCACTATGTCCATCACCATCGTCTTCATTGATGCTTGGGTCAAGGTTACAGCCAAATCCTTAATCATCCCAAGGCATTTGACTTTTCGAGAATCAAAAGAAAAAAGGTCATGATAAGACTTGGTGATCTCCATCCCAAGCTCATCCATGACAGCCTTTGGCATCAAGTTATGTGAAGCACCAGAGTCCAACAAACAATTGTGTAGTGTTTTTTCATGAATGTTTAACGAGATGTAGAAKGGAGGACAACTTTCATCTCTGTCTTCTACCATTTGGCCTAGAGTGATGGTTGGCTTATCATCATAAATGTTGAGGATATTAGCAGAATGAGATACTGACTGGGGATCTAAATTTTTGAGGATATCTCTTTTAAACATCTCATTTTTCATCAGCTCAACAAGAGGAATAGGAATCTTAATCTTTTGTAATTCAGCCTCGAAATTAAAGGATTATGGAGCCTTATCAGCAGTTTTATCAGAAACTTTTACCTGACTTGAAGGGGCTTCCTGATTCTTTTACTGTTCAACAGAAGGCTAAATCTCTGGAGTTTGCTGGTTGACAGGGGCAACAATCTTCTTGGGAGGATCTGATGCTTTCTCCTTTGAAGACTTTGCTGGTTGATCTTCTGATGTATGAGCTTTTTGATTGACAGGGCCAGTAGTCTCTTCAAGAGGAGCTGATGCATCTGCTTGAGAAGCATTGGATTTGGATCGGAGGTTGTATCTATTCTTATCCTCTGCTGTAAAGATGCCATCACCAAGGAGATCATCTTTTGTTTTTTCAGTCATTAATGATTGCTCATAATCTTGTTGTGTTAGATAAGACGTCCCTGTCTCATCTCCAACACAATGAATGTCGCCTTCCCCATATCCTTGATCTTCACCATTGTCTTCGTCCATGACTACATTCTGAAGAGGGAATTTTATCCTCTGATCCTCATTAGAATTCCTATCTCTTTGCAAAATCTGAGTTTGTGGATTATTCCTTCTGTAGGGAAAAGCATTTGGATTTCTGGGGGCAAAAGTATTTGACTCTTTTGCTTTTGCTGGTTGCTGATTTTGAACCTTTAGCTTTGACATTTCAGAAGTCAGACTATCTAACATCTTCGTCATCTTTTCCATTTGACTGTTAGAAGAAGAAGAGGACTCAATAGCAGGCTTCTTCCTCTCAGCCCTTCCTTTAATCTTTTGAGATGTTGTGATGTTTGACTCAACCTCGAGGGCAGCATCTTGCATTAAAGCAAGCATGGCTGATCATCTTTCTCTAAGTATAAGACAAAACTCTGAATCAAATGCAGCAGAAAATGTGATTTTTGCCGATGCATCACTTGGTTTGATCTCTGTAGGGATCTTACCAAACATTTTATTGAATCTCTTGATAAAGTCTGAGACCGATTCTCCATCTCCTCTCTTCAAATTTCCAAATTCCAAAATATAGTATAACAGATCTCTCCTTTCTCCCCAATGTTTCAAGAATGTTGCATCTAATTGTTCAATGCCAGTGATTGAATTTGTTGGCAGCTCTTTGAACCACTTTCGGGCTTGGCCATCCAAACTCTGAACGAAAACTCTAGTCCACACATCTTCTTCTGAAATATTTATGTTTTCTGCATAAGCATAAAATGATTCAATGTGTTCTTCAGCAGTATACTCCCTTGCTCCTGTAAAGTTCGGCATATATTTTTGGTAGTCACCTGTTGGCATGGCCGACAGGGGATTTGGAAACACAAGTGGAGCATATCTGTTTGCCAAGATCTGTTCCATTCTGGTCAAAGGGGCAGCCATGACGGTCTTGGTAATTGATATAGATGAGGAACTTGTAGTAGATGATGGAGGAGATGAGGAAATAGTAGGAGATGATGGGGGAGATGAGTTTCCTGAATTAGAAATGAAAGGTTGTCTTACTTCAACCAGAGCAGAAGCTTCAGAAGTAGTTGGAAAATAAGAGGCTTTATAAAACTGGTTGAGCAACAAAGCTAGATTTTCTTCACCCTTAGAGGACAAATCATGGAGAATTTATTCAAGGACAGGCAGATTTGTGTAAGTGTGCAAAACACCTTTTGAAGGTTTGATAGGTGATGAATCAAAAGAAGATGAAGAGGAATTTTCTTTCTGTTGGGAAGATTCAGTATTCAGTTCTTTTGGATGGGATGAAATGTCAATCTCAAGGATAGAATCAGTAACATTAGAAGAAAAAGATGGTTCTTCTACCTTAAAAACTTGAGATGAATTTTTTATTTCTTGGGAATTTTGAATTTCAGCAGGGGATTTAACCAAAGACTTTTTAGATATGAAAGTATGAGTATCAATTGGAATACCTGAATCAATTGCACTTGCAGATCCGAAAGCCTGTCTTTGCAAAGCTTTTCCCTTGCTAATGATCTTTTCTGGATCAGAAACTGATGTCAATGGGCCTTCTGGGTTTGCCCTGGTGTGAGCTCTTTTAGGAGCCACTTCGTTTCAATGGAGTCGCCACATAGAAAATGTACAACCTAATAGTGTCTATTTCTTGTCTATCATCAAGAACTAGATCTATGTCGTCTCCCAGAGAAGCTGAGCTTCGATCTCCTCTCCCCGGCAACGACGCCAATTTGTTATCACTCCAAGAAACCCTTTGTGGTTGCAGACCAAAGGTGCTTGGTAACTTAAGAAATGAATGTTTTTGTATTTTGTAAATGCGGATCAATGGGATAACTCAATTCAACTTATAACATTCAGACAACAAAATAGTAAACAAATAGACAGTGCTCTCCAAGATTGGTTAAACAGTAAAATAGCTTTCAGTGGATGAAGAAAATATTGTTCATAAACCACTGCAAAGCAAGGTCTAATAAACAACTTAAAGGAACTGATTATAATGTCATGAACCAAACAATAGGATAACAACTATTCAAGGTTTGACAACAATATAATAGTGAAGAAGAAATATGAAAGACTGCTACCAAAATGGAAAGAAACCTGTGATCTGTATTAGCAATGAAATCTCTGAGTACAAAGAGTATTACTATATCCAGAATCGAACCCTTGTTTGATATCAAAAACAAGCATTTATAGCCTCTTACAAACAGTTATACAGATCCTAAAAACATGGATCTGTATTTAATAAAAACTATTCTATTCTATCTAAACAACTTGAAATTAAAGTCTTCAACAACTAAACTAAATAGTCGAACTGTCTTCAGTCTCCAAAATCGCCATCTGCCTCCTTCAGCTCTTAGTATCTGCAATCTGGTGAAAATAGTAGGACACCTGTATGTGATTGTTCAATTTCCCAATGTTTATGGTCGAGTTTTTAGGAAATGGTTTTGAATGTGTAACCAAAAATCCCTTGAATTCCCGATGTTGAACTTCTTGCATGCAATCTAATAGTCCACTGATACACTGGCATATCTTCAGAACCTGTTTGAAATGAACTGTTGTGTTTTAGGCTTCAAAAACTACTTTCCCATCTTTCAACAGCGCAACCGTTTGATTTTTTCACGGGTTAGCTGTTGAAATCTGTCACTTCCCACAGCTAACGGGTAATGAAATAATAGCCTGGCGCTGTTGAAAGTCCCGATAGTGCACAAAAAGAGTTTTCACCTTCGAAATTTGATTTGAAACCAAAATTAGTGGGCATTAGATTTCTCACCTTGCAAATTGACGGCGACTTGAGCAAGAACCTTCAGGTCTGAGTGAGATTTTTGCCTCAATTTTTGTTTCAACCTCCTGATCTACCTTTTGAGGCGTTTGGCAAGCCACCACAAGCTGTTGTAGTTTTTGGTGAGCTTTTTCTTCCTCTTTTTCCCTCTAACACTTTCCTTGGCCAATCTTTCAAACGCAACATTTGTCTTGGCGAAGTTATCAGATAACTTTTTATGCCTGTCTTTAATCACCCGCTCCAAGACCTCTTGCTGGGCGATTACTTCCTTGAGATGTTTGATCTTCTGAGACTTATTTGATATTGGGTTTTTTGATGATTCTCCCTGTTCTGTCTGATTGAAAGTTTCATAGTTCTGGGCACACTTAGCTGACTGCTCAGAACTCTTGATGACAGGGCATTGGTCTTGCTGCTCAGATTCGGAATCTGAATAAGGCAAATTTAGTATATTCTTCCATGTACTCTGCTCTGTAGGATGCCCTGTATTCTACTGTGTAGTCTTCTCTGTGGTCTGCTCAAAGTTCAACTTTCTCTTCAACCTGTGGGGCTTCATTCCAGACACTTTGTCCTCTGAAGGTCCTGGCAAGGCCCTTCTTCTTCTTGAGCTGCTTTGAGGAGATGATTGTTTCATTGAACCCTTCATCTGTTCATTTGCAGTCTGATTTTGGGTTTCAAAACCTTTCTAGAACAGAAAGTGCTCCCAGCTCCTCCCCTGTTGTTTCAATTCTTCTAGGATAATCAATTTTATGAGGCCGAGGTGACATAGAGTAGTTTTCACGCTCAAGGGTTGAGCTCTAATCCTCTTGCATACTTTAATCAGACTTTGATATAAGAAATAAGGTAAATCGATAGGGGTCTTACCTATGAAGTGATCCAAGAGTTTAAAGTGGTACATCATCAATTTATCATATCTTCCCTCTGATGTAATGTACAATTGGATACCTTTGAACAATTCTTGCCATTCTTCATCTAGATATGAAACAAGCATACCTTTTCTCCACGCTTTGTGTCTGTACCCCTCCTTCAAATAGACCCTGAAATCTAAATTTTTAGGAGCAATGGTTTTAAACCAGCTCTGACCAGTTCTTGGCAATCCTGTAGCTGTGACAATGACAGCCTCATCCACTTTGATCTCCATGGACCCGACACGAGCTTTATTTCCATCAAAAGTCTTGGCAAAGGCTTWAGCTGTGGCCTAGTGGCACCCAATTTGTAACCTTTCTACGAATTCCATACACCCTGCATTTGAAAAATGCCTCTGGACCTCGGGATGTGTTTGTAAAAAGGATAAGTTATCTAGTTCTCTCTTGAGTAGGGCTCCACGGCGTTTTTTCACCATTCTGCAGCTCAAAAACTTGACAATTGTAACCCCTGTAACTGCCAGTCGAGTCGAGGTTCTGCGCTGTTGAAAGCAGTTCGGGCTTCGGCTCTGTTTTGAAATGAATGAACTCTTCCAGAGCATTCTGGAAATGTTTTGTGATATGAAAACCATTGTTTGATTTGATGTTGTCAGGCCGGTGGTACCTCCTCTGTACCTATATCACCGAACACGAACCTACCATCTCGGATGCCATGAGTGTTGTGCGTGAGTTCTGAGCCGGATTCGGATTACAGTCATATCCTGACATGCATGATTGAGTTTTTATCATTTCCCACTCCTATTAGCGCATGCCTTGGATTTACTCTGACGTGGGGTGATCATATCATCATTACTGTCATACGTGGATATCACGCACGTGAATCCCACTTTGTTCAACAACGGCGTGCGGAAAACGCCTCTGTCAACTGCTTGCTTGCCACTTTCACCAGTGCGTGACTCTTGTAAAAATCCCTGTTAGCTGCGGAAAGTATACACTTTCAATAGTGCACCATTAGTTAAAAAACACTCCTTAGCTGTGGAAAGTATGCACTTTCAACAGCGCGCCATATTAAATGAAACCGCTTCTTAGCTATGGAAAGTATGTACTTTCTGCAGCGCACCACCCACGAACTGATTGTCAGACCTTTTGAGATTCGTCACTTTCAACAGTGCATCGACTGATGAAAAGAGCTCCTTAGCTGCTGAAAGTCGACAGTTTCCACAGCGCACAATCAATTTTTTGGACATACGTTAGCTAAGGAAAGTGACAAATGAAAATTCTTGAAAGAAGACTTCATGGGTCAAATTATTTCCTTAAGACAAACCGAAACCTAAATTTTACAGCTATAAAAACTCAAAAATAACTTGAAAACACTACCGATGGCCATGCTATCCACTACAAAATTCATCCAAGAAGACGGTTTCATTTTCGGAGTTAACAGAATCCTCCCCAAAAATAGGTTATAGGAAGAATGGTAGACTTTATTCAATTCTGGTCTATTCAGAAGACCCAACTTGTACAACATGCCCCTCGCTCAATATTTAACATCCTATTCGGAAACTTGCACACAATAAACTACAGTCTGTACTATTTCCAATGGAAGTAATCCCACTTCATTTGGATTCTGTATGAAGAAGTTATGACCTTTTTACCCGAAACACATGTTTATTGACTAGCTTCAGGACTGGTCACAAACCCTATCTTCCACATAGTGTATCTCCATAATTATAGCGAATCAAGAGCTGAAATTTTTACCAGAGGTACCTTTATATGTTTTCTCAATACCATAGAGATTTCACCATTTGAATATTTCTAGAAAAAAAGTTATATCAAAAATGGTAAGATGACCTGAAAATAACATACCTTAGAACACATCACCAAAAGACTTCATCCTCCCTTGAAATCCAACCTTCCTTTCTTCTTATTAGTTCTGAAATTTGACTTTTTTTCAAATGAATGTATAATGATATTTATTTATACCATTTATGTCACTTCCTTTTAACATTAAGGATGACCTGACACTTTCTTATTTTGTAATTCTTTTCTTTAATTATCTTCAAGGCCTACATGTACTTCCTTCTTCAATTCACTTTGTCATATTCAAAAATTAATTTCTCCTCAACCATGAGGATCCACGTGATGTGCCACATACCACCAGAAACAACATGATGTATACTATCCATCCATGGGTGTTGTATCTGCATGTATATTTTCCTTCATGTCCAAATACATTCATCAATATTGCGATCCAAAACCCATGACTAGGGTTGACATCAATGACAACAACCAATCTTCCAACAATCTCCCCCTTTGTCATTGATGGCAACACTCATGCTCCCCTCATCATCATGATCCCAATTTCTCTCCCCCTTTTACATCAATGGCAAAGGGTATGACTTCTCCCCCTGAGTTTAATGGAATAATGTAACCTTCTTCTTTGGGGCTGCCCCCCCTAAACATGTGACACTCAATAATACTTCATCCTTATTTTTGGTCTTTGGGACATTTTCTTCCTTAGAATCCTTTTGTGTGGCTTATGTCTTCTCTCTCTTCTTCTTGTCTAGGATGTATATGTTGTTCGGTCTTCTTGTTGCAGTTGCAACCAATCTTCCTGAGTTATTTTCTCTGATTTTGCATTTTCGGGAATCAAACATAAGAGTGTATCCTTGATCACACATTTTACTAACACTGAGTAGATTATGATTCAATTCTTCAACCAATAGAACATTCTTTGCTTTTACATTTTTTCTTCCAAGCTCTACTACACCTTCTCTAAGTATTTTGGCAGATGAGTCATCTACAAATGCAACAATGCCACCCTTTCTCTTCAAGCTGATGAATTTGTTTTGATCCCTAGTCATGTGTGAAGAACATCCACTGTCTATGTACCATTCATCTTATTCTTTACATTCTTCAGCGGTCAATGCTATTCAACAATCTTCATTGTTTGGAATCTCTTTCCTTCTCCATACCGTGGTTGGCATAGGGACATCTTCATTCATATATCTGCAATCTCGTGCTTTGTGACCAAAATAATTACATTTGTAGCATGCAATATTTTTTTCCATCAATGGGGAAAATGAATTATAACTTCTGTTGACAAATCCATGATTATTTTCATATATTCTATTTACACCATTCATGTTTCTTGTGTATTTGTTCCTTTCATTGATTCTTTAATTAATTGCCTTATGTCCAAAAATTTTGCAAGTATAATAATGACCAAGAAATAAATTTTGATACCTGGGAGTAAGTGACCTTCTTTGTGATGTAGTCCATCCGGGTTCATGATATACACTTATGTAGTTTCCTTCATACTGATTGAAGCTTCTTTGATTCCTGAAGGTAGGAGGTCTTCTTGGATACTCATCTCTTCTGTAATCATTCCTTCTTTCTAGTATCATGGTCCACTTCTCATCAACTGTCTGTGTAGCTCTTTCTTCAACCTTCTTGTTGGTATTTTCATCTTCTTTGTATGAAGTTTCACCCATGCATCCAAGATGTGTTAAGTCTTTTTGCACTTGAGAGTTTCTTAAGCTCTTCCTCAATGAGACAACTTCTTGTTCAAGTTTCTCACTATCTTCTTATTTCTTCTTCATTTGGACATTCCTTACTTCTCCTATTCTTCTTTCTTCTTCGAGTAGAGTTTTCAAGGAAATGGTTTCTTCTCTTAGTTTTTCAAAGTCTTCTAATTGATTCTTCAATATTAAAATTGTCTTTTCACAACTAACCAATTCACTTCTTAGTTTTCTTTATGTGTCCTTGAGCTTGCTATTTTCAATCTCAACATGCTTCAATTTTTTAAGATTCTCATCTTCTTGTTGAATAATTTTTTTATCGTGATTTTCTTCTTCTTCATTGGAATTTTCTTCTTCAGTGTCATTTCTTTCAATCCTTGGATGAGGACATTCAAATTCAACATGACCTACTCCTTCACAATTAAAGCAAAATAACTAACCTCTATTTTCTTCTTGGAAATCTGAGATGTTGTAATTTGCTTCAACTTCTTCTTCTGCGTCTTCCCTTACATAAAGGTCTTGTAGCTTGTCCAAAATCTATTTTGATGATGCACATGATCCCACCTTGGATTTCACTGAATCTTTCAATCCATCTAGGATGGTATATATTTCCAATTTGTTGTTCATTTTTTCTTCCTTCTGAGCTGCAGTCTTTGGTTTTTTCAAAGCATTGTATCCTGAAGCAACTAAGAACCAAACATATGCCCCAAGATATTTCAAGTAAGTTTCCATTCTATTACTCTAGTATTCAAAATCGCTTCCATTAAATGGTGGAATCCCATTTGGAATTTTGTCTTCCATTTCTTCTTAGGATCTTCCTTCCAGTGGTTAAATTGTACTGAAGGTAACCCACTCTGATACCAATTGTTGATACTGAGAGGGGGGTGAATCAGTATCAAGTACAATTTAAAACCTTTTTCAACTTATACTTAAACCATTAAAATATATCCAATGAGCAATGAACAATAGTATAAGAGTTACACCAATACACCACAATACACCATGCACAATATATGAGAATAATCAATGGTTATTGTTCAAGGGAAGTAATGACTTCCAATGGTAGCTACAACTTCCAAATGTAAAGGGAGGGATAAACCTCCAAGAAGAAGATACAATCCTCCAATATCAATAGAGAGTTGAACTCTCCATCCTTGCCCCTTCCTTCCACCCAACAATATATGAGAGATAATAAAACTTTACATTAAATCATCACCATCAACCAATCATTACATAGAACCCGATAATGTTTTCTAAGACTTCTTCATTTTCTACAATTCTTCAATTCTTGGAGTAATATGATCCTATAGATAATATTACTCAATGTATTCTCTGAAACTCCTCCAATTTTCACTCCTTGAATCCTCCCCAAAAAGAGGTTATAGGAAGAATGGTAGACTTTATTCAATTCTGGTCTATTCATAAGACCCAACTTTTACATCATGCCCCGCGCTCAATATTTAACATCTGATTTTGAACCTCACACACAAGAAACTAAAGTGCATAATATTTCCAATTGAAGTGGTCCCACTTCATTTGGATTCTGTATGAAGAAGTTATGGTTGTTTTACTCAGAACACATGTTTATTGACTAGCTTCAGGACTGGTCACAAACCCTATCTTCCACAGAGTGTATCTCCATAATTATAGTGAATCAAGAGATGAAATATTTACCAGAGGTACCTTGATATTTCTTCTCAATACCATAGCGATTTCACCATATGAATCGTTCTAGAAAAAAAATTATAGCAAAAATTCGAGAATCATCATTAGTTTCTGATTTTGTTGAGCCCCATAACATTCGACTTCAACACACTCTCATGTTACAGTGGATTTTACTATGCAACCATTGCAGTTGTTTCATACCAGCTGAAGACATCTAAAATTGATAGGCCATCAATGCCTATGAATCATCGACAATTCTTACACTCATCCTTGACTCACTTCAGATCCCGTTCACCATTCAGAACTGTCATCTGTCATTATCAACTACCCCCAAGGGTGATGCGGTTATCTACATCAGCATCCATCATCAATTATAGTCCCACATTTTTGTTTCATGACATGAGCATGGGGCATGCCCGACTCATTTGTACACAGATTTTATTTTTTCATAGAGAAAGGTTTGGGTCCCACCATTTTCCCTCTCCCTCTGGAGGATCTCTCTTGCAATTCCTCTCTTCACTCTTCCTTACAATGACACTCTCATCAAAAGAAACATTGATGTATTTCGTCTATATGTATGCTCCTAACCTCACACATCAGGGGGCATTTGTTATCACTCAAACATTTCCACAACATTGCACATAATGTTTGAAGAATGACATCAATTCCAACAACAATTAGTCCACCTACAACACCAAAATCCATCAAAAAGGAAAAAAACTATATAATTGGTTCAAAAATCAAACTGTGCAAATTCACCAAAGGGAGCATGCACACAGTGCGTAGAATGCGCAAGATAACACAACCATCAACGCGCACTATGCACAAGATGTGTGATTGTCTATGAGAAAATCCACACACTCCTCATGAACGATGCATCTATGAATCTTATCGACCTCTCAACCACTTCTAGTCCGAACCCCAACACGATTGGACACTCATATTTGAGAAAAATCTAGCTTGGAGGTTGGTCAAGGGATAGGAAGTGCCATAAAATGCCCCTTGTTCACACTATGAAACAATTATATCTTTCCATGAATGGACACTATAAATATGTGCCATGGGCGTGCTAGAAAAATAAGAACTTCAAGGTATTGTTATGCTATAAGAATTATCCTTTGAGAATACTTTATTCTCTTTGAATCATTCAAAAACTATAGCAAGGGCCATTCTAATCACCTCTTGAGGGAATATGCAATGTATTTATTCACCATTGTCACTTTCCATTGCATGAAGAGAATATCTCTCAATTAGGAAACTCAAGAGCCCTCCCAAGGAGGAAGAGGGGATTCATAAGTCCCTGTCTTTCTCTACGGTGTTTAGCCTATCAATATATTGATCCATTGGTAGCTATATATTGGTCATTTTTTGGCTTTTCATCGTTCTAGTTCTTGCAAGCTTCTCTAACATTTATTTCTTAGTTGTTTTTAGTTTTATTTCTTTGTTTCTTGTGTATTTGGTTATCTAATAAACTCACAAACTTTTGTCTTGTTTAGATGACTTAACTGAGCATGCAAGTGTTGTGTTTTTTGTCGCCCATGTGACAAAACCAACACAACATGAAGCAGTTACCCTTATGTCAAAGGTGAAGAAAAAGAGCAAAAGCATAAGAGAAAATATCCTAAACATGAAGATAGGGGGAGTGGATGAAGTCAAATAAAGATTGTTCAGAGAAGATAAACTTTCAGGGGGAGTCACTCTTTGAAATTTATCATATAAATGTCAAGAGAGAAAGATCAAAGGAATGAAGCATCCCCAAATAGAGTTTCCATTTTCCATTGATCTCAAATGGGGAGAGAAACATGAGGAGAGAAAGATCAAGAGAATTGGTCACAAATGGAGTATGAATGTTTGCATCAATTCCAAAGGGGGATATTGTTGGAAAGTTAGTTTTCATTGATGTTAAATATAGATAAACTCTAGAATCATTGATTTCAGCCCTATTAAGGCCTAGAAGAATCCTTGGAAAGATGGCTAATTGGTTGAGAAGCCACATATGGTGTGGTCATGGTACCCAAAGTTGTTTGAGGAATAAGGACATGAAGGATAATGTAAATGCATGTAACACACTCATATATGGATATTCCTTGTCATACCATTTCCAATGGTAGGTGGTACACCATGTGGTTCCTCACGGTTGAGGAGTTACTCCCTCTAGAATTTGGAAGCCCCAAAGAATGGTTAAGAAGCCCATAAATGGTTGCAAGTCATTAACTAAAAGGTAAAGTGGTCGTAACAAGAAAGCACTAAAGTAAGGAAAGAAGTTACTTTGAAAAAGTATAAATACACCATAAGAAGTATATCATAAGTACACATGCAAGTTCAATGATTATCTATCTTTTAAGTGATATTTTGGTAAATTGTTTTCATAGCACATCTGAGGTAGTGAAGGGAAGAGAAGGGAAAATTTTCATGCTACTACATTTCTGAGGTTATATGTGGGTCACAGTGGAGCAAGGAATGAACATACATGGGTTGATAGTGTGTAGGTCATGGATCTATGAAAAGGTCTGGACGAATATGCTATATTTTGTTTGTTGAAGATGATATGCACCAGGTTGCTCTATTGGTCTGAGGTAATATGCACCAGGTCCTCTTCATGAGTAAAGGTATGTTTTTATGTGTATTTATCATGGATGGTTTGGCACATTATTAAGGCATGTCTTGGAGGCATGTTAGGTACATGGATGCTTATAATTGAGGTACATACACACCTGATATATATCCTTGGTACATTGTATATGGTTGTTATGGTTCATTGTTAGAGGCACATTTTTGTGATGATTGACACATGTGTGAGGCATATACCTGGTATATGATCTTGGTTGTTGTGGTGCATTCTTGAGGCATATTGTTGATACATTTTCACATCTAGGATACTTGGAATATGGTTTACTGTATTGCATATGCATGAGATATATCTTGGATGCATTGGAATATATATTTGGCATGTGTTTTATGGCTTATGGTTGAGGCATATCATGAGCGATATGAAGCATGGTTGAGGTACAGGTTTTGGTACATGGTATGGTACAAGTTTTTGTACATGGTATGGTATAAGTGTTGGTACATGGTTGATGCATGATATAGTACATGTATTTCATACATGTTTTGGTACATGGTTGAGACACACAGGTTGATGATGGTATATTAGTTATAGTGACAGAGACAGTGGAAGTTACAAGTTGATGTGAAAATGACAGGTTGGATGATAGGTTAATTAGAAGTTGATGATATAGTGGTAGTGACATTATCAATGGTAGTGACATGTTGAGTCTACACTTATATTTTAGGGCGACAAGACAAGGAAAGGAAAGGAGGTTGTATCCTCCTTCGAGTTGATTCCAAAGAACACAGGGAGTTGGAGATTCCTTCAGGTTGGAGCCAGGGGATTGTAGCCTCCTTCTAGTTGGAGAAAGAGAATACATGGATTTGGAGCTTCCTTCATGTCAGAGCTTGTAAACTAGGGGGTTGGAGCCTCCTTCTAGTTGTAGCTAGAGAATTCAGGGAGTTGTAGCTTCCTTCAGGTTGGAGCATATAAATAGGGGGTTGTAGCCTCCTTCTAATTGGTGGTGGAGAATTGGGAAGTTGGTGCTTCCTGTTAATTTAATCTTGATATATTTCAGAAAACATTATGTGGTTTTCTCCCATTTGGGTTTCCACATAAATTATGGTGTACTATATATCTGATATGATATTGTTGAATAGTATTTCTTATGGTTATATGCTCATTATATATTGAATGCAATCGTAAATGATATACTGTAGATAAAGTTGAAGTTTATATATTATGATTGAAAGTGTTAAAAAGTTTTCATATTGATTCACCCCCCGCCCTCTCAGTATTCCAACAAATTTCTCTTCACCTTCTCCAATTTAGAATCAAAATGGAAAATGACAACATAGCAATTGAGTTGGCCACATGGAAGATTAATGTTTTGAGCTCCGTCCTTGTTAGAATTGTGGAAAATCAAATCATTCATCAAAAAAATCTTTGACATTGAAGAAACCTGGAAGATTGAATATTCACTATGAGTGTATCGATCCTTAGTAGTGGTAATCAAAAACCAAGTGATTATTACAGTCTTATCGAAGAATTCAAACTTGAGTAAATATGCATCCTGCGTCAAAATAAATCGCTCATGCACCTTAATGGGGGGATTTCATAAATCAAGTGAACATGGTTCATGAAACCACTTGTAGTCTCTCCTTTCAACTGAAAAAGGGTGGAATTGATGATGGAATTGAATATGGTTGTCGTACCGAAATATTAAACAACAACAAAATCAAATTTTCCATATGGGAAACTACATTGTGTAGATGGAGTAGTTTGGAAATCCCTAAGGAATCATGGTACTCATCGTGTGTTAAATGTGAGGGAGCTCTTTCATGTTGTAGCCAATTCACATCACCTGTTTGTTCTTAATCATGTTATCCAATGTCTTCAAAAAATTCAATATTGAGTTGATATTCCATGATATTATTTATCATAGGAGGAATGGGTGGCTCTTCATTTATTATTAACATTTTTTGATTAAAATATCTCCTAAGTTGATTTGATTTTGATTTTTAAATTGAGGATTGGGATTAGCTTGTCCTGAATTTGGTTGAATATTTATTTGTCCTATATTTTTAGGTGCTGGGCCAGCCACCCTATTTCCTATTTCTAACCTTGTGATTTTAGTTGAAATACCTCTAATCATATTAGTTGTTTCTTCCATTTTCAAATCCCAAGGATTTGAAGATGAGGCTTGGGCAAGGTTTTCTTCTTTTTGCTTCTTTTTGTCATAATTCTTACCTTTAATTTTGATTTTACCAAAATAAACTATGTTACTTTAAACTTCAACAACATCATTTTACATTTGGTCTAAGGTGATAGGCCTCATTTCTCACAACATTATGGAAAAACCTAGATCATGGGAAGTTGAACATGTTACTTTAGTTTCTCATAGGGATAATATAGTATCAGTAGGGATTCTATTGTATAATTTATTAAAACTTTTATTAAAAATTAATATTGATTCACCATTTTTCCTTTTTAAGGATGAAAACTTGTTTAAATAGTATAGGTGATCTCTTTTTCTCCCCATTGATTATTGAAATTTATATATAATACATTCCAAGAGAGAATAGAATCATAAAGGAGATTTATAAGCCATTTTCTAGCATCACCTTCTAATATTCTCACAAATAAGCACGTATATACATCATCATATTCTATAGCTAAGTTATTAGTGTAGTCCTGAAAGGAAACTAAGTGATATTTGATGATGTTTCACTTTCACCATTAAACATAGGGAGGATTTTCAAACAACTATTAGGCATGCTACGTAAATGTTGAGGGATAACTATAGGCCCATATCTAAAAGTTACCCAAGGGTTAGGATTCAAGGGTGGTGGTGGTAATGCAATTTCCTCCTCCTCTTCCTCCTACTCCACCTACTCCTACTCTAGCCACAATGTGACTAAGAATTGAATTTTTTGCTTCAAGATAAATATGTTTCCTACCAGGGAACCTTGGATGATAGAAAGGAAAATATTTACTTTTAATGGACTCAGGAGTTTGATTTTTAAACAATCCTAAAAAGAACATTTTAAAGGATTTATAAATTCAGGCCTATACTCATAATATTCAACTTCAAAATTTGAAATATATTTGATAATAGGAATACGTGATGATGAAGAACTATCCTATTGTTTATTTCTTGATTCAAAACTGATTTTCTCTAGATATGAATGTATTTGAATTTCTTCTAGTTTTGGATTTAACCTCATATGTATTCTACCTCCTTACAATGTAATTAATGAATAAGATAGTACTTACCGTTGTTGGATTCTCCTTTCCTTGTCTCTCTTAGGATTGTATGTCTTCTTGAGATAAATCTTCCCAAGACCGGTCCAATTCATCTTGTGTTCTAGTTGTCTGCAAAGTTAAATTGTATCATTCATTTAAGATACTTATTTTATCATCAAGACCAAAGAGAATATGAGGTTTAATAGGATTAACATGAGTCATTTAAATCCAATGGAATTTCCTTGATGAAAAATTGTTGTAGTAATTTTCAAATTAAAGTGAAAATCTTATTGTTTTGTTCTGGTTTGTCATTAAGAAACAAAAACTATAAATTTTCATTTCCAAAGGAATAGAAATAGGTTTCTATGGTTCTATATCATCACACAACCTTATCTCATCCTATTCTTACCCAAATTCACCCTCTTTAAAGGAGATTTGAACCACACTTAACCATACTCCACTGCCAACAAGATAACTTAGATGAAAATGAAAAGATTCAACCACTGTCAAGAAATCTCCACCAGAAGAATATGAAATCGAAATCACTAAAGAACAATATGAAGATTTGTATGGTATCGTCTTAATGAATAGCTAATGTGGATAGTCTCACCACCGAAACCAATATCATAAAATCTCTCTAGGTTTTTTCATCCCAAGATTCCAAAATCCACAAAGGGCTCTCTCAAATCAATTTTAGAAAATGAAAAGTGAATAATGAGAGAGGTCACCCTCATTTCCCTTTTTATTCTTTTCTTGACCCTTTTGTGACCTTTTTACCCTTTAATACGTTTAAGTGACTTTTCATTATCTCCATAGTCACTTAGGTTCCTTTTCAACTACTTACCCAATGCCACCTTTTAAAATTAATTTAATTCCATCCCTGACAACATAAAATAAATAATTAATTCCCTTTTTCCCATTGAATATAACCAGTAGGAATCACTTAGGATATTTTGTCAATCTCTCAGAGGGGCTCACTTGGAAAGGGACATTAAAATGCTCCCTTTCTGAGATTGTTTTTCCTCAAGCAACTACAAGTTAGGATGTTGCAATATTTTGTCACTCTCCCATGTGGCATCCTCTTCTCGTAATTCCCTCCATTTGATGAGGTATTCTTAGATCACACTATTTCACAACCTTCTCTCCCTAACCTATAATACCTCCTAAGGAACCAACATGATTTGTCCCTCCTCATCCAGGAGGGGTAACTTTGTTGATGTAGTGACCTGTTATCCCAATTCCTTTTCGAGGCACAAAACATGAAACACTTTGTAGATTTTTTTTCCCTCCGGTAACTTCAACTCATAAGCCACCTCACCAACTCTCTAAATCACCTTGTAAGGTTCATAAAAATGTATCTTAAGCTTATCTTCTTCACTTTTCTTTAGGGAGGACTATCTGTATGGTTTTAGCCTCAATAATACCATGTCTCCCACTTCGAAAGTACACTCGACCCTATGAATTTATATATATACCCTCTATGGATTCTGATTGTCTGCAGATTGTCCTTGAGAGCTTTGAGTATGTCATGGATCTCCTGGATCCATTCCTTGGCTTCGAGAGACATGTTATTCCCAAACTCCAATTCAATAAAAGGAGCATCAAAACCATATAATTTTCAAAAGGGAATCATACCAATGGAAATGTGATAAGTGGTGTGAAAACAATGTTCCCCCAAATGGAACCACTTCACAAATGCCTTATGTTGTCTAGACACGTAGTTATGCAAATACCATTCTAACCACTTATTTACGATTTTTGTCGGTCCATCCATCTGAGGGTGGTAACTAGTGTTGGGAGTTAAGCCTATACCAACCAACTTCAACAACTCTTGCCAAAATGCACTAAGGAACCTCTTGTCCCTGTCACTAACAATCTACCTCAACAACTCGTGGAGCCTGAATACCTCCATGAAAAATAACTTTTCTACCTTTTTTTCCTTGTATTTGGAGGATATGGAAAATAAATGTGCAAATTTGGTCAACGGATCAACCACCACATATAGACAGTCTCTATTTTGTACCCTCAGTAGTCCTATGATGAAGTCCATAGATATGCTTTCCCATTTCTGATCTCAGATGAGCAACGACTGCAATATTCCTGCATGATGGGTTTTCTCTGACAAGTTTTGATGAAAAGTCACACACTATATCACATGCCTCAATACATCATCTTTGAGGCCCTTCAAAGTGAACCTCTCTCTAATCTTCCTATAAGTTTTAAAATATCCTAGATTCCCTACCAATGGTGTTTCATGCATGGATTTTATAATTTTCTCCTTCAATGCAGATTCTGGTACTAAGTATATACAATATCTATAGTACATGATGTCATCCACCACCTTATATCTGTCATCCTGCATACTATGATCCATCATCTCACAAGAAAATTGGTTCTTGGAATACTCCACGAAGAGATGAGATTTCCAATCAGGTGAAATATCAACAAGTGAAAATATTTCCAATTTCCTGGAGAGAGCATCCACAACTGCATTATTATTTATTTTTACATACTCAATGTCAAAATCATATGCTTGCAGTTTGATAACCCACTCTTGTTTCCTTTCATTCAAGTCCTTTTTCCACAAGAAGTGCCTCAAACTGTTGTGGTATGTTTTAACCAAAAATTGTCCACCCACCAAGTACCATCTAAACTTCTCCAAGGAATGCATGATGGAAAGCATCTCCTTATCTTATATGGAGTAGAATATTTTTTACTCTGTGACCTTCCTACTCTTGTATTCTATTGGATTCCTCCACTACATAAAAAATTCTCTTATCCCCTCACTCAATGAATAACACTCAAGCACAAAGGGATAAGTGAAATCAGGAAGTGGTATAACTAGGTAAGTGCGCATCACTTCCTTCATCTTATCAAATGTCCTCTAAGCCTCCTCGGTCCAAAAATTCCCCTTTCTTTGTGAGGTTCATTAGTGGTGCATCCAACTGTTAAAACCCCTTCACAAACCACATGTAGTAGCTGCAAATCCCGAAGAATCCATGCAAGTGTGAAATATTTTTGGAAGGCGGCCGATCTAGTATATCATGTATCTTATCCCTATGCACATGTACTCCATGAGAATTGAGCATGTGACCCAAGTATAATATCTTTGTCATGCCAAACTCTAACTTGGACTCCTTGGAATACATTGATTGTTCTTCCATGATTCTCATGATCTCCTCCAAATGCTCCAAGTGTTGTTCCTGTATCCTACTATATATCATAATATCATCAAAGAAGACCAGCAAAAGATTCCTCAACTACTTTTTGAATATGTGATTAATGTAGAACCAAAAGGTGGTTGGTCCATGTGTCAACCCAAATGGAATGAGTATAAAATCATAATGGTCGTAATGGCATTGTAAAGCAATTTTGGTAATATCCCACTCTTTGACTCTAATTTGGTTGTAGTGTAATCAAAGATCAATCTTCAAAAAAGATAGTACCTCGTGCAGCACATCCAAAAGATCATCGATCTTGAGTAAAGGGTAATTGTTCTTTATTGTATTTTTATTCAATGTCATGTATTCAATGCACATAGGATTGTGCCATCCTTCTTATTTAACAACAATACAAAAGAAGTGAATGGAGTAGAGATCATCTTGATATGTCCCATCTCTAGCATATCGTTAATGGCGTTTTCAATATCTTCCTTGAATTTCTTTGGATGTCTATAGGGAGTGTTGATTACAAGTTTGGATCCCTCTTCCAATTCAATCGTGTGTTAAAATTCTCTATCGGGTGGTCTCACTGGAGGTATCTACCCAAATACTCGCTCATGTCTTCTAAAAAATGTTTGTATGTGTGTATGATATTGATGGTTGTTATTTGAAGGTTTCTAAATAGTGATCAAACACTCTGCTGCATAAACTATATATGCATGTATGAAAATACCATCCATCAATTTGGCCAAAATGATCCTAGGAGCATAATTTGACATTCCTTTGAAAACCACCTTCCTACCATTTACTGCTTTGAAAATCCATCTCCATGGACTGGTATTCAACCAAATTTTTTTGTATGGAAACAAGCCATTGGAAACCCAGTATGACATTGGCATCTTGAAGCTCAACTATATAGAAGTCATTGTCCACTGTGTAGTTTCCCAATGTTAAGCATAACTGTGGGATCTTCTGTGTGCAAGTAATAACACTCCCACCAACTACTGCTACATCAAATCCATCAAAATCTAACATATGAATGCACCTCTTAGCCACCAAGGAAGAGTCAGTGAAGTTGTGGGTTGCTCCACCATCAATCAATGAAGAAATACACTGGCATAATAATGGAGAAATTAAACAATAACAATGAATACTCATCTCAACCTTTCTCATTACCAAAGCATGAATAAATACAATGAGAGAATATGTTATGAGAAATCATCTTCTCCTACAATCTCTCCAATAATATCTCCATGAATCTCTTAAATATATTTCCTAACCTTAATTATACTTTCTAGACATAACAAATAACAAAAATACTAAAAACAATTGCATCTAGAATATGATAAATGAATCATTATTGTAACATTTCTCTCCCATAATGATCATTTGGAAATATTCCAATATCATCTCTAAATTTTCAAAACTTTTCCTTTGATAGTGCTTTGGTGAAAATATCATCTACGTGTTCTTTTGCTCTGCAATAATTGATCTCGACCACACCTTGCTGAACCAAATCTCGAACAAAATGATACTGGATACCAATATTCTTAGTCTTCTTATGAAACACTGGATATTTGATCATCTAAAAAACACTTTGATTATCACATATAATTGAATAGGTTGTTCTTGTTGCTCATCAGGATCTGCCAAAATTCTTCTCAATGAAACTGCTTCACATGTTGTTGTCGCTACTACTTTATACTATGCTTCTGTTGTGTAGAGAGAAACTATAGGCTGCTTTTTAGTGCTCCAAGCAACCGTTGTTGAACCTATGCTGGATGAATATCCTGAAGTTGATTTCATGTCATCCATGCAACCTTCCCAATCTGAATCTGTATAACCAATAAGCATGAAATATTTTGTAGATATGTATATCAAACCATAACCAATTGTACCATGTAGATATCTCAAAATCCTCTTAGCTATTTTCCAATGTATTTCCTTGGGGTTTGACATGAATCTAGATACCATACTGACTACAAAAGATATATCCAATTGAGTTGTAGTTGAGTATATTAGACTTCCAACCAATTGACGATACAAAGTAATATCAACTAATTTGGAGTCATCATGTCCATATAACTTCAACCCAACTTCCAAAGGAGTTGTTGCTAGCTTTCAACTCATCATTCTGAAATTCTTCAAAATATCCAAAGTATACTTTCCTTGTGACATCAAAATACCATATTCTTTCTGCCAAAATTCAATTCCCAAGAAATAATGTAACTCTCCAAGATCTTTCATATCAAACTCAACAATCATGTGTGACTTAAAATTTTGAAATAACTCAGCATTGTTCCTTGTGTAGATCAAATCATCAACATAAAGTGCAACAATTAGAATATTCTGACCTAACTGAAGAATATTATGATTGGGCTCAGACAAACTTTTGATTAAGCCATTATCTTGGAAGTATTTATCAATTCTTGAATACCAAGATCTTGGTGCTTGTTTAAGACCATATAAAGCCTTCTTTAACCTTTAAACTTTATCTTCTTTACCTAGAACTTCAAAACCTTTAGGCTACTCCACATAAATTTCTTCATCCACATAACCATTCAAGAAATTTGACTTAACATCCATTTGAAAAATTGTCCACTTATACTGAGCAGCTAATGCAAGAACCATCATGATTGTATCCATATTTTCCAAGGGGGAAAATGTCTCATTATAGTCAATGCCTTCTCTCTGTGCATAAACTTTAGCAACTAAACAAGCCTTATACTTATCAATCGGGCTATTTGATTTATACTTAGTTTTATAAACCCATTTAGTACCAATCACCTATTTACCTTTTGGTAAGTTCACCAAATCCCATATATCATTTCTCACCAAAGCATTCAACTCTGCTTCCATAGCTTCATTCCATTCTTTCTTTCTTGATTCTTCTGCATAAGTTTGAGGTTCATCTATCTTCATTACCTATGTCATACGTGCATAATTCACAAGATTACTTTGGGATATGGTAATCCTTCTTTAAAAATTTATATCTAACATATTTCTTTCATAATGACTTCTTTCAAACCACTTAGGTTTGTTCTTAACTTCATCTTCCTTTATTGAATTGGAATGTTATTCACCATCAATAGTAATTGTATCTTATTTTAACTTCAATTGTACAAGTTCTAACTGATAAGTTCCTTGCTCATCAAATACAACATCTCTGCTTATTGTTACTTTCTTTTATTGAGGATCAAACAACCTATAGCTTCTTGTTTCAATACTTTAACCAAAGAAAATACACTTCACACTTTTATCATCCAATTTTCTTCTCTTTTCCTTCAGAACATGTGCATATGCAATGCAACCAAAAACTTTCATATGTGCAACACTTGGTTTATGTCCTGACCATGCTTCTTCGAGAGTCAAATTAAACACTTCCTTTGTAGGAAATCTATTAAGAATGTATATTGATGTGTGTACTGATTCAGCCAAAAAATCATTACCAAGTGACTTAGCCTTTAACATGATCCTATCCATATCAACTATGGTTCTGTTTTTTCCTCTCCACCACTACATTCTGTTGAGGAGAGTAGAAATTGGTAAACTCTCACTTTATACCATTCTGCCTGCAATAATTCAAGAATTCATTTGACCTGTATTCTCCCCCATTATCTTTTCTTAGGGTGAGAATCTTGAAACCACTTTTTTTTTTCAGCCAATGCCTTGAACTCAAGAAAATGAGAAAACACTTCAGATTTCTCCTGCAAAAAATACACCCAAGTATTCCTTGAAAAATCAACAATGAAAGTGAGAAAATAACGAGCCTTTCCAAAAGACATTGTCTCCATTGGACCACATAAATCTGAATTCACCAATGCTATATGTTCACTAGCCTTCCAAGTTCTATTTGAGAAACTTTCCCTTTCTTGTTTCCCAAAAATACATCCTTCACACACTTCATCATCATTCTTGATATAAGGAAGACCATTCACCATATTCTTCTTTCGAATCAACACCAAACTCTGAAAATTTAAATGTTCCATTCTTAAATTCCAAATCTTGTTGTTCATATATTTTTTTTCATTCAAACTTTATGAATTACTTGAATCAAAATAAATCTTGAAAATTCTATCTTCAGTCATTTCTCCTTTTTCCACAACTGCATTATGATTCAACTTATCCATGATTAAACATTCCTTGTTATCAAACACTTACTTATAGTTCTACTCCATCATCTGTCCTACATAAAGTAGGTTCTTCTTTAATGTTGGTGTCAACAATGTGTCATTAATAAACTTGTTCTTTCCATGCAATGCCGGAATTGAATCTGTGCCTTTCCCTTTAACTTATGAAACTCTATCATCACCAAATACAACTTTACCAGAATAGTTATCATTAATTCTAGTAAACAACTCATCTTGATATTTCATATGAGTTGAACATCCCGAATCAATATACCATGCTTCACTTTCTTCATTATGTGCCATGAAACTTGATATGGATAATTTCTCATTCTTGGTTTCTTCTACAACTGTATTAGCACCTTTGTTTTCCATATCTCTTATTTTTGCATAACAATTTTTTTCAATATTATCATACTTATGACAATGCTGAAACTGTGGACCTTGTCATTCTTGAGATCCTTCTCTTCCTCTTCATCTTCCATGAAAACCGTCTCTTCTTCGTCTTATGAATTGATTTGAACTTCCTCTAAACAAACTTGGGCTTCTTGCTCTTCCTCTAAATGAATTTCCTTGATAATACTGTGATCGCTGTGGATTTCTATTATAATTATGATTTTGATATTTATTTCTACCTCTTCCTCTTCATCTATGCCTTGTAGAAAAGGCATGCTCCACTTCTCCAGTTGGTTGATTTTCTTCAACAGTAAGAAAAAATCCACTTAATTAATCAATCTTCGTTGCATTTAAATATTTGGAAACCATAATACTGGTGGTGACCATCTGAAACTTGGGAAAAACACTTCTTAAAATATTCTCAATTAGTCTCCTTTGTGGAATAGCTTCACCTAAAGACCTCATCTGATTAATAAGATCTTGCATCTTTATGATGTAATCATGAATAGATTCATTACTTTTCATGTTGTCATTTTCAAAATTTCTCCTTAGTGTTTGGAATTTAGCTACAACCACACCTTCATATGTATTCTTTAAAATATCCCAAGCTTTCTTAAATGATTCTGCAACATTAATTCTTGTAAATATAGATTCTTCAACCGTGCCCCTTATAAGTGAAAGTTCTTCATTATCTTTCTTAATAATTTCCTTTAACACCTTCTTGTCATTATCACTTAATTTTTTGAATCCATCAGTAGAAGGCATAGTATATCCATCAATTACAAGCTCCCATAAATCTTTAGTGATGAATATAGGTTGCATGTGTTTCCTCCAATAGAAATAATTTGTGACAACAAGTTTGTGCAACACAATATTGCTTGTCGCCATGAAGAATAAATAATAATGAGAGAAGAAGAATACTCAAGAGAAAAATAAATTGTCCCACATCACCCGGGACGAGAACCAATGTCCCAAAAATCGGGACTCAACCACCACCAAAAAATAGTTCTTTTATTAATGTTTGAGTACAATGAAGAGCTAAAAAGATCAATTATTTCAAAGGATTACAATCAACACTTCTTATATCTCCCTTCACTAACAAAAAATACATTTATTCTCTTCTTTTTTAAATAAATCACTAAACCTCCCTTTGTTGTATTTCTCAATATAATGGCTCTTGGAGTTGTATGCATTTTCTATACTATTTTGTTGCAACGTTCATTTTAAAAATATCCATGAATGAATGGATCACTACCATCCATCATCAACACAAATATTGAACCTCTTATCGATCATTACCATGGAAATTGAATTCCTTAACTTCGTTGGAAGGAAATATCATGCCTTGAAGACCATAAGTGCTCAGATGGGCACATAAAAGCAATGGAGAAAAAAAAACATTGAAACATCAGTCACATATAGCAAAAGCTTACAATACACTTCACAGAACACGCGGTTCAAGACATGACTGTGAAATTGTTCTCCAAAGGAATATGGTGTTGTGTATATTACCAGGTCGGTGATGACGAGCGTTGGACAAGGGTGTTGATCACGTGGCTTGATCTGAACTCTGTGGGGAAATATTTGTTCAAAAACCTAATACACTTCATTGGCAATTTGAATCTTTTCCTGGAACATCTTTTACTGTATGCACTTCATATCTAAGAAAATCATATCGAGATTGGACAGATCTATGGATTTAATAGATTAGATCTCAATGATAAAGTTCTTTGTGCGTGAACTTCTCTTCTTTTGCTTCATGTTCATCTCAGAATTATCTACACCTATCATAGAGTCGATCTCTTATTTGCTACACCTTTCATGGAGCAGTACCATGAAAAACCTTCTATGGAAAACTACCAATGTGTTACCATGCCCTTAAGACCATAATAGCTCTAATACCAAATGAAGAAATACACCAGCATAATAATGGAGCAATTAAAAAATCACAATGAACACTCAGCTAAACCTTTCTCAGCACCAAAGCATGGATAAATACAATGAGAGAAGTTGTTACATGAAATCATCTTCTCCTACAATCTCTCAATAATATCTCCAATAATATCTACATGAATCTCTCAAATATATTTCCTAACATTAATTATACTTTCTAGAAATAACAAATAACAATAATAATAGAAACAATTACATCTAGAATATGATAAATGAATCAATATTGCAACAATCAATAGTGTGACCCGTTGACCTTGTGTTGGAAGATTGGTTGTTGTCATTAATGTCAACCCTAGCCATTGGATTTTTTACCCCACAATTGATCGAAGTAGATAGACATGAAGGAAATTACACATGCAGATACAACAACCATGGATGGATAGTATAATTCATGCCACTTCCAGTGGTATGTGGCATGTCATGTGGATCCTCACGATTAAGGATAAAAGAATTTTTGAAGATGACAATTTGAATTGAAGCAGAAACTACATGTCAGCCCTAATGTTAAAAGGAAGTGACATATAGGGTATAAATACATCTCATTATACATTCATTTTTCAATAGAAACAAGTTTATTAATGAACAAGAAGATATAATTCGATTTTTTGAGGAAATATGAAGTAAACAAGGATGAATTTCAAGAGAGGATGAAGTCTTTTGGTGATGTGTTCTAAGGTATGTTATTTACAAGTCATCTTACCATTTTATCTATAACTTTGTTTCTAGAATTCTTCCGATGGTGAAATTAGGAGGTTATTGAGAATACATATCTAGGTACCTGTGGTAAAATTTCCATCTCTTTATTCGTTACAATTTTGGAGATACACTATGTGGAAGATAGAGTTTTTGACTAGTCCTAAAGATAGTCATAAACACATGTTTCAGGTAAAACAGTCATAACTTCTTTATATAGAATCTAAATGAAGTGAGAAAAATTTCATTGGAAAGAGTACGGGCTATATTTTCCTGTGTACAAATTTCATAATCAGATGTTAAATATTGAGTGTGGGGAATTCTGTACAAGTTCTCTCTCCTGAATAAACCCAAATTGAATAAGGTCTACCATTTTCTCTATAACTCCTTTTTTGGGGGGATTCAAGGAGTTTCAGAGAATACATTGAATAATATTATCTACAAGATCAAATTATTCCAAGAAGTGAATAATTGTAGAATTTGAATAAGTCTCAGGAGCATTATCGGGTTCTATGTGATGGTTAGTTGATGGTGATAATTTAATGTAAAATTTTACTATCTCTCATATATTCTTGGGTGGAAGGAAGCGGAAAGGATGGAGAGGTAAACCCTATATTGATATTGGAGGATTGTATCTTCCTTTTGGATATTTATCCCTCCCTTTATATTTGGAAGTTGTATCTACCTTTGGAATTCATTACTTCCTTTGAACAATAATGCATGGTTACTTCTTATATATTCTGCATGGTGTATTGGTGTATATCTTATACTATTCTTCATTGTTCAATGGATAGTCTTGATTTTTTATTGGATATAAATTGAATACATGATCTGATTGAAGTACAAGTTCAAAAATACTAATTTCTCTAAATATTGATTCACCCCCCTCTTAGTATTTCCAACACCCTATACTACACCTTAGATCCTGAAGGTGTGAAATATAGGGACACTCGATAGAGTGGCAATAGCTCCACTCTTGACCCCCTCATGTGGTTTCTCCTCAGTTTATATGTCCTACTCATTGTCCTATATCTGCTCTGATTCTTCCTCTTCCTCACTATCTGATAATAAGGATCCTCGGATCCTGAAGGTGTGAAATATAGGGACACTCGATAGAGAGGCGACAACTCCACTCTTGACCCCCTCATGTGGTTTCTCCTCAGTTTATCTATCCTACTCATTGTCCTGTATCTGTTGTGATTCTTCCTCCTCACTATCTGATAATAACTCTATATAATCTGCATTTCCCTTGCACATACACCTGTGCCCAGGTTCCTAAGGGTCCTTGCAGTTGAAGAAAAATTTATTTCTTCTCAACTCATTATGAGTTACCTAATCCAAATTCTACTTACTTTTTCCCTCTTTATGAAAGGATTCTTATCATTTCCTTTATGTGGAATGAAATGTTTTGAGAATGATTTTTCCTTCGGGACTACATCCTCCATGTCTCGTGTCCTGAAAATGACATCCTATAAGGTCTTAGGTTTGAAGGATTTTAACCAACCACGTAGTGGCTCAGATCAACCCTTTGTGAACAACATCACCAACCTATTCTCAAATATATTTGTCACTATGACTGCAAGTCTTTTAAACTTATCTATGTAATCATCTGATGTCCTAACCTATTTTAGTTGTGCCAACTCCCTAAAGTGTATCTTTGGACCCTTTCTTTCAAACGTCTCCATCAAATTTTGTGTGAAGTCCAGATAAGAGGTGATGTCGACATGCCCCAGAGTGACCAATCCATGGTACCACCAATCATGGGCCTCCCCATCCAAATGAAAATTAGTGAGTTTAATCACTTCTTCCTATGACACGATTTTAAGGTGGAAGTAGGTGTCCAACTTTTGAACCCAAGCTCTAGTTGTGGATTTGCTTGAACCATCAAAGGAGGGAATGGTGAGTTTCCCAATATTCCTCATGAGATGAATGTTTTGTTGTCCCATTTTGACCTCCCTTGGCATGTTCTTGTACTTGATATTGTAGTAGTTATGTAGTCACATGGCCATCTGGAAATCCTCTCGCATATCCTGGTACTCCCTCTAATAATCATCAAAGGTCTCATCGTGAACTAGTTTCACATGATTCCTTGTTTGTTGTTTCCCTAAGAAATGTGTCATGAGAGGCCTAGAAATTGTTCTACCAGTGGTATTGGTGCCAACTTGTGCAAGAACATGATTTTTTCTACCCTCTGCATGGTTTCCATTATTCCCATTGGGACCCCCTACACCATTGGTTCGTCCATGGTTTCCATTAGTGCCTCCATTACCATTGTTACCCCCATGGTTATGGTTTTCCTGATTAGTAGCGATAAACCATGTCAAGAGTTGTTCCAACTATTGTTTCCCATTGACTAGACCCTCTGGGATTTGCAAAGAACCATCTTTATTATTATCCTCCATGAATTCTTCTTGTTTTTCCTCTAGTTCATTTTATTCTACTATATCTTCTTGGTTAAAAATATTTTCTGCCCCTTGTTTCCTTCTAGTTATGTAAGTGATATAACCTTCTTCATATCCCAACCAAATGGATTAATTAAGCCCCCTTATGCTGGCATGATTGAGGCTATGATACCACTGCAATGTCCCTACTATATTTATTATATTTTTCTTAGTTTATTTGGTGTAGACAATTTAGTCAAACTATTTTTCTTATGAATATTCCAATGAAAAATTCAGACACTTTAACTTACTGCTGATAAATATAAGAATTACTAAATGAAAACTCAAATAGCCATAGTAGTCATATATTTATGTGAGAAAGGCACATGGAATCAACTAAATAATATAACAATGAACATAATGGAACCTGGTATTAATTTTGATGTAGGTAACCTGAGAAATAATGTGAAGAATGCTTCATGTAGATGATGATAATGTATGTGAGTCATATAACTGAAAATACAAACATCTATATAAACAATAGAGTGTTTTCACAATTTTAGCAAATATACCTACAAAAGAGGTCGCCTTTCCCAAGGAAAACTCACCCAGATTTTTGGAATGACTCAATTGTTGGCATGTTTCACAGGCAGGGTATGCTTGTCATTGATGGCAAGTACAACAACGACGATGGCTTGAGTACAAAAAGGATGTGCCAAGCAGGCACCAAAAATCTTTTGGGAAGACTCTGCAGAGCAAGCTCGATAAGATTAGAGTATGTAGCGATGGCTCTCATTGAGATTTTTTGATGAACGTCATATTTGAGCTCGAGGTCCGACCAACGTTGGATCCAAGAGAACCTACACACTCTTTAACGAGAAAGGTGACATGCAAAACCCTGAAAAATCTAAAAAAGGCACCTCAACAAAGACTCCATTTTGGAGTTTCGGTTACCGAGAGATGGAGAAGTCAAGGGTCGAGACTCTCCAACACAGGAGTACCGAAGTCGCGAAATGAAAAACCCCAAAAACCCGAAGCAGGCGCATCACTCAAAGTTTTTAATACCGGGATTTCGGCTACCGAGAGATAGAGATGTCACAGAATCTCGTCATCATGAGTCCCGAAGTGCCGAAATTCAAAATCCCAAAAACCCAAAACAGGCACACCACTCGAAGTATTGAATACCGAAATTTCGGTTACCGGGAGATGGAGATGTCAGAAACTCTCAACATTAGGAGTCCCGAAGTACCAAAAAGCGAAACGTCGAAATTCCAGAAGCAGGCACATCATACCGGGATTTAGGTTACCGGGAGATGGAGAAGTCATAGATTCTCATCATCAGGAGTCCCGAAGTGCCGAAAAGTGAAATGCTAAAAATTCACAAACAGGCACATCTTTCAGAGTCCTCGATACCGGGAATTGAAGTGTCGAAACACTTCACCACAGTAGTGTCGAAACCCCGAAATCCTGATTCAGACACAATGAAGGCTCATGAATTTGTGAAATAATCCTAGCCGTTGGATCAAGGTGTGATCTGGGCCGTCAGATCCAGGAGGTGAATGTGGCAGACCACGTCAGAAAGGATAGGTGGAAGACTATGACATGTGGCACGATCAGACAACGACAAGTGTCAAGTTGGCTTGGCATTTCAGGCCATTGGAAATCACAATTCTGAGAAACACGTGGCAGCCACTCAGGTCACAACACATCATCAAGTGACGCAAGAGTGACCTCACTCCAGGAGTCATTGCTTCAGGAGTTTTAGCTTCACCACTCCCCCAAATTCTCGAAGGCTGAAGTCCCGGGGGAAGAGGATAGTCATCCGATCACCAAGGATTGTGGACCGTTGATCAGGCATGAAGAATGCCTGTGCAGTGTCGAAATCGTGACAAGATCTGGACCGTTGGGTCCATAGGACACATGGAAAAAGATCATCATTTCGCTGACTGGAAATTAAAAGGAACGGGGTTCCCTAACCTCTTGAATTCGCGATATGCGAAATCGCGAAACATTCTCCGCCGTCAATTCAAGGTTTGATCTGGACCATTGATCTGACTCCCTTTTGGAGTATTGGATACTGGGAGATGGAGGGGTCAAGGCTCGAGACCTTTTCATCATACGAATGTCGAAATCGTGATATGCTAAATCACGAAGAGATCTGGACCGTCGAATCGTCAGGAGTGTGGACCATTGATCCGACTCCATTTCGGAGTTTCGGATATCGAAACTTGGAGGTTTCAAGAACACTTCACCACAGGAACGTCGAAGTCCCAAAATGTGAAATTGAGATATGCAGTTTCGAACTAGCCGGTGGTCATCGCCTGTGGTCATGTGGGGGAAGGAGCTAGTACAGACAAGCTCCTTTTCAGAGTTTTGGGGATCAGGACATGGAGTGTAGAAAATATTTACCCCGGGGATCCTGAAATATCGAAATGTGAAATGGCAAAATAAATGCAAGATCCCATGAAGTCAATCCAATGGTGTAGGTGATTTTGGGCATGCTCAGAGGGCTAATGTCGCTCCTCACAGTCTAACTGCTAGAAACCATTGATGGTGTCTTCTAGAGGATTCGAAGAGACCTCTGTGTGATCGCCAGAGGAGATGAAGGGTCTCCAAGCTTCTTCCAGTGAATGAAGAAAATTCTTAGAGGGATTGACAGGTGGATGAGAGTTGAAGTCTGTAACTAAAGTAGAAAGAATAAGCTCAACTGTGCCAGAGAAGACGAGCATTCCCAACTTCCATAGGGGCTGAGGAATCTCAACATAACACCGAGTGATGATGGACGCAGGGGGGGAACCACTAGAGAAGCTGAAGAGTTACCATGATGATCAGGCAGAGCACTCGAGATGTGGAGAAGATTGGCATGGTGTGAGTATGCAAAGATATTTCACACATTGCATGCACAAGGTGCACAAAAGTGATAAATAGATGGTACAGAGAAGAGATGAGGTTGTTGTTATTGTTGTGAGTGGTGTGTGTGTGAAGAAGGAGATGGAGTGCAGCAGCTGGAATGCATAGAAGACAAAAGGTGCACTAAAGGGGAATTGTGCATAGAGCACAAAAGGAAGGAGAACAGAAAGTGCAATGTATGCGTGCAGGAAGACAGTGAGGGAGACAGAGCAGTGAAATCCTGTAGAACAGTGATGAGGCTGGTAAGATGTTGTTGAATATTATATCACTGCAATAAGTTTCAGTAACACATTTTCATAATTCAAGGTGGTAGGGAGGTGCTAGGGAGGACTGGTGTCCTTAGAGGTTCAAGTGGGTGCTTGAACATAGGGAGTTGGTGCTTCCTTCTAGTGGGTGCTAGAGAAAATAGGGAGTTGGTGCTTCCTTCTAGTTGGTGCTAGAGAAACCAGGGAGTTGGTGCTTCCTTCTAGTGGGTGCTAGAGAAAACAAAGAGTTGGTGCTCTCAACAAGTTGCAACTTGCAAAAACAGAGGTTGTAGCCTCAAAATGAGTTGGTGCTCATATGTATGATAATGTAAGGAATGTAAATAATACTTATCATAAAAAGAAGAAGAGGTTTTTACCCTTTATCGATTTCCTCGAGAAATATCTGTCTCTCTGTATCTCATATATGTGAATGATGCTAAATGTGCCATTGCTTGTTTCCCTGTATTATTGTGATTATCATTGAGTGCCTTGTAAAGAATTCAAAAGAAGCATAATTGTTTAAGCACGGTAACAAATGATTCACCCCCCCCCCC
>JASDQU010012417.1:228629-248071 GCA_032191745.1 Picea mariana
TTGACTGTCGTTTAAGGAACTATGAACCAGATTCGAAATCCCCTACTGAAAATGTCAAGTTTTGGAAGAAGAAAGAAAGTGACAAGTGTGGATTAGTATTGTCCACTCAAAGAAAAATGAACCCTTGGAATATAGACAGTGGATGCTCCTAAAATATGATGGGAGACAAAGGCAATTTTCTATCTCTAAGTGAAAGCAAATCAGGAAACGTAACCTTTGGAAATGATGCTCCAGGGAAAATAAAGGGTAAAGGGATGGTGAGCTTAAGTAATGGAAAAGGTAAATCCCAGGATGTTCTACTTGTATATGGGCTGAAAAATAATCTGCTCAGTGTAAGTCAAATGTGTGACAGAGGATGTGAAGTGGTGTTCACGTCCAAGGACTGCAAGATAAAATCTGTAACCTCAGGACAAGTGGTGGCCAAAGGCATAAGGACAGAAAATAATGTATATGTACTGAAAGAAAATAGAGAAGAATGTCATCTAATAAAACATGATGAAAGATGGTTACGGCATAGGAGACTTGGACATCTAAACTTTGACCACTTAATCAAACTCAAAAATCTCTAGGCAGTAAAAGATCTTCCGAGAATATCAAAGCCCCAAGATTCAATGTGTAAACCTTGCCAAGTAGGGAAGCAAAACAGGACACAGTTTAATTCCAATATCTTTACTTCAACAAAGAAACCACTCCAGTTAGTTCATATGGATTTATGTGGACCATCAAGACAAGAAGGCACAGGGAAAGAAAACTACTTCATGCCGATTATCGATGATTAATCCAAAATTACTTGGGTTGCTTTTATCAAAGAAAAAGATGAAGCACTTGAGAAGTTTAAAATATTTAAATATTTAACTGAGACTGAAATAGGCAAGAGGTTAAAGGCAGTAAGATCAAACGGAGGAGGAGAGTTTATGTCAAGAGACTTCAAGGAATCCTGTGATGAGCATGGAATCAAGAGAGAATACACAATCCCAAGAACTCTACAACAAAATGGAGTTGTTGAGAGGCAAAACAGAACAGTGCAAGAAATGGCCAGGTCAATGATGAATGAGAAGAACATTGGTCAAACCTATTGGGTAGAAGCAATACACACAACAGTCCGTGTTCTTAATAAAGCTCACCTCATACCACAAAGTGACAAGACACCTTATGAACTGTGGTTTGGGAGACATGCTTCAATTAAACACTTCAAAGTCTTTGGGAGTAAATGCTACATAAAGAATAATGATGAGAACCTCGACAAATATGATGACAGATTTGATGAAGGTATCTTCTTAGGGTATGCTACAAACAGTAAAGGATATAGGTGCTATAATAAAAGGCTGCATAAAATGGTTGACTGTATTGATGTAAAAGTTGATGAAGGAATCCTAGCAAGAGAGATGTATAGTAATGAGTCTTCTACAGAAGACACAACTAAAGCTGAAGATGAACAGGTCCAAGAATCAGAAAATGAAGACTCTGAATCAGATGAAGACTTAGACACTCAGACAGACTCAAATCAACAGTCAACTTCAAATTCCTCCTCCTGAATCATCTTGCAAGTCAAATAATTGGAGAAAGAGACAAAGGTGTACAAACCAGGAGAAAGCTAGTCAAAAACACCAAATAATCTCATATAGCTTTCATATCCATGCTGGAACCCAAGAATTTTAATGAAGCCATCAAAGATGACCACTGGATTAAAGCAATGAATGATGAACTTGATCAGATTGAGAAAAACAATACGTGGGAAATGGTTCATAGGCCTGAAGGTAAAAATGTCATTGGCTCCAAATGGATCTTTAAGAATAAATTGAATGAGCAGGGACAAGTTGTCAGGAACAAAGAAAGGCTGGTCTGTAAAGGATATTCTCAGATAGAAGGACTAGATTTTGATGAAACATTTGCGCCCGTAGCAATATTAGAATCTATCATAATGTTTCTTGCCTATGCTTGTCATAAAAGGTTTAAAGTCTATCAAATGGATGTCAAGTCCGCTTTTCTAAATGGAGATTTAAGTGAAGAAGTCTATATGGAACAATCATAGGGTTTCAAACTGTCTGATAACCCTGACTTAGTATGCAAGCTAAAGAAATATTTATATGGGTTAAAACAAATCCCTTGAGCCTGGTATCACAGACTGGATATGTATCTCAAAGAAAAAGGGTTCAAGAGAGGAATTGTTGACAACAATCTGTATATTAAAACAGAGGATAATGATCTGCTCATCGTATTGTTCTATGTAGATGACATCATCCTCAGATGTAATAAGAATTCATTGATACAATGGTTTGCTTATGCCATGGAGTCTGAGTTTGAAATGTTTATGATAGGAGAACTATCATTTTTTCTTGGTCTGCAAACTACTCAGAGGTCTGAAGGGATGTTCATTTCTCAAGAAAAATATCTAAGAGAAATGATGAAAAGGTTTCAAATGGAAGATTCTAAACCTGTGGGTACACCTATGGTTACTGGATGTAAATTAAGCAAGGATGATGACTCACCTGATGTTGATCAAAGCTCATATAGATCAATGATAGGCAGCCTGTTGTACATCATAGCATCTCGCCCAGACATAATGCATGTTGTAGGAATGGTAGGAAGATATCAGGCTACACCTAAACAGAGTCATTTGCAAGCTGTCAAAAGGATTTTCAGGTATTTGAAAGAAAAAATGACTTATGGTCTGTGGTATCCCAAAAATCAGAATTTTCAATTAACTGCTTATTCAGATGTAGATTGGGCAAACTGTGTGGATGAGAGAAAAACCACCTGTGGAGGAGAATTCTTCCTGGGTGACTCTTTAGTATCATGGCTTAGTAAAAAGTAGGGTTCCATTTCTTTATCAACTACAGAGGCAAAGTATATTCTTGTTGCTACCTGTTGCACTCAGGTATTATGGATGATTCAGACACTTGCAGGCTTGGAAGTAAAATACACTGCACCGATCCCAATTCATTGTGATAACACAAGTGCCATTAGTGTGTCCAAGAATCCTGTATTCCACTCCAAGACCAAGCATATTCCCATAAAATATCATTTTTTGAGAGAGCAGGTCACCAATCAAATTGTTCAGGTCCATTACATTCCAACCACAGAACAAATTGCAAACATCTTTACTAAACCCCTAGCCAAGACACCATTTGAATATCTTTGATAGACACTGGGTGTCATTCTGCCTCACACCTAAGAGAGTTCATCCTATTAGGGTGAGTCTTGTATTGGTTGCATATCTGATACCTCCTAAAATTAATGCAACAACTCAGGGGGAGCGTGTTTTCTTTGGCATTGATGTCAAAGGGGGAGAAAAGAACAGGCTTGGGTGCCTTTGTTGCCATCAATGCCAAAGGGGAAGATTGTTGGCATGTTTCACAGGCAGGGTATGCTTTTCATTGATGGCAAGTACAACATCGATGATGGCTTGAGTAAAGGAAGGATGTGCCAGGTAAGCACTAGAAGTCTTTTGGGAAGACTCTGCAGTGCAAGCTCGACAAGATTAGAGTATGCAGTGATGGCTCTCATTGAGATTTTCCAATGAACGTCTGATCTGAGTCCAAGGTCCGACTAGTTTTGGATCCAGGAGAACCTGCACGCTCTTTAACGAGCAAGGTGACATGCGAAACCCCAAAAAATCCGAAAAAGACACCTAAAAAAATACTCCATTTTGGAGTTTCGGTTACCGGGAGATGGAGAAGTCAAGGGTCGAGACTCTCCAACACAGGAGTCCTGAAGTCGCGAAATGTGAAACCCCGAAAACCCAAAGCATGCGCATCACTCGAAGTTTTGAATACTAGGATTTTGGCTACCGAGAGATAGAGATGTCACAGACTCTCGTCATTAGGAGTCCTGAAGTGCCGAAATGCGAAATCCCGAAAACCCGAAACAGGCGCACCACTCGGAGTATTGAATACCAGGATTTTGGTTACTGGGAAATGGAGATGTCAGAAACTCTCAACATCAGGAGTCTCGAAGTACCAAAAAGTGAAACACCGAAATTCCAGAAGCAGGCACATCATACTGAGATTTCGGTTACCGGGAGATGGAGAAGTCATAGACTCTCATCATCAGGAGTCCCAAAGTGCCGAAAAGAGAAATGCCAAAAATACACAAACATGCACATATTTTGGAGTCTCGGATACTGAGAGTTGAAGTGTCGAAACACTTCACCACAGAAGTGTCGAAACCCCGAAATCTCGATTTAGGCACAATGAAGGCTCATGAATTTGAGAAATAATCCTAGCCATTGGATCAAGGTGTGATCTGGGCCGTCAGATCCAGGAGGTGAATGTGGTAGACCATGTCAATAAGGATAGGTGGAAGACTATGACATGTGGCACGATCAGACAACGACAAGTGTCAAGTTGACTTGGCATTTCAAGCCACTAGAAATTACAATTTTGAGAGACACGTGGCATCCACTTAGGTCACGACACCTCATCAAGTGACGCAAGAGTGACCTCACTACAGGAGCCATTGCTTCGGGAGTTTTAGCTTCACCACTCCCCCAAAGTCCTCAAGGCTAAAGTCTCGGGGGCAAAGGATAGCCGCCTGATCACCAAGGATTGTGGACCATTGATCAGGCATGAAGAAGGCCTGTGAAGTGTCGAAATCATGACAAGATCTGAACCGTTGGGTCCATAGGACATGTGGTGAAAGATCGTCATTTCGCTGACTGGAAATTCAAAGGAATGGGGTTCCCTGACCTCTCGAATTCGTGATATGTGAAATCATGAAACATTCTCAGCCGTCAATTCAAGGTTTGATCTGGACCATTGATCCAACTCCCTTTTGGAGTATCAGATATCGGGAGATGGAGGGGTCAAGGCTCGAGACCTTTTCATCATAAGAATGCCAAAATCACAAAGAGATCTGGACCGTCGAATTGTCAGGAGTGTGGACCATTGATCTGACTCCATTTCAGAGTTTCGGATACTGGAACTTGGAGGTGTCAAGAACACTTCACCACAAGAACGTCGAAGTCATGAAATGCGAAATTGAGATACGCAATTTTGAACTAGCCGGTGGTCACTGCTTGTGGTCACGTGGGGGAAGGATCTAGTACAGACAAGCTCCTTTTCAGAGTTTTGGGGATCAGGACATGGAGTGTAATAAATCTTTACCTCGGGGATCCCAAAATACCGAAATGTGAAATGGAAAAATAAACACAAGATCCCATGAAGTCAATCCAACGGTGCAGGTGATTTTGGGCATGATCGGAGGGCTAATGTTGCTCCTTGCAGTCTAACTGATAGAAACCATTGATGGTGTCTTCTAGAGGATTCGAAGAGACCTCTGTGTGATCGCCAGAGGAGTTGAAGGGTCTCCAAGATTCTTCCAGTGAATGAAGACGATTCTTAAATGGATTGACAAGTGGATGAGCATTGAAGTCTGTAACTGAAGCATAAAGGATAAGCTCGACTGTGCCAGAGAAGACGAGCAGACCCAACTGCCAGAGAGGCTGAGGAATCTCAACATAACACCGAGTGATGATGGACGCAGGGGGGGAACCACCAGAGAAGATGAAGAGTTACCATGATGATCAGGCAGAGCACTCGAGATGTGGAGAAGATTGGCACGGTGTGAGTATGAAAAGATATTGTGCACATTGCATGCACAAGGTGCACAAAAGCGATAAATAGATGGTATAGAGAAGAGATGAGGTTGTTGTTGCTGTTGTGAGTGGTGTGTGTGTGAAGAAGGAGATGGAGTGCAACAGCTGGAATGCATAGAAGACAAAAGGTGCACTGAAGGGGAATGGTGCACAGAGCACAAAAGGTAGGAGAATAGAAAGTTCAATGTATGCGTGCAGGAAGACAGTGAGGGAGATAGAGCAGCGAAATTCTGCAGAACAGTGATGAGGCTGGTAAGATGTTGTTGAATATTATATCACTATAATAAGTTTTAGTAACACATTTTCATAATTCAGGGTGGTAGGGAGGTGCTAGGGAGGACTAGTGTCTTTAGAGGTTCAAGTGGGTGCTTAAACACAGGGAGTTGGTGCTTCCTTCTAGTGGGTGCTAGAGAAAACAGGGAGTTGGTGCTTCCTTCTAGTTGGTGCTAGAGAAACCAGGGAGTTGGTGCTTCCTTCTAGTGGGTGCTAGACAAAACAGAGAGTTGGTGCTCTCAGCAAGTTGCAGCTTGAAGAAACAGAGGTTGTAGCCTCACAATGAGTTGGTGCTCATATGTATGATAATGTAAAGAATGTAAATAATACTTATCATAAAAAGAAGAAGAGGTTTTTACCCTTTATGGGTTTCCTCAGGAAATATCTATCTCTGTGTATCTCATATATGTGACTGATGCTAAATGTGCCATTGCTTGTTTCATTGTATTATTGTGATTATCATTAAGTGCCTTGTAAAGAATTCAAAAGAAGCATAATTGTTTAAGCACGGTAACAAATGATTCACCCCCCCCCCCTCTCAGTTGTTCAACATCAACCACACTACTTGGTTTGGATTCCCACTATGAATCGACTACAAAAAGTAAGGAAATCAACCCAAGAATGAGTTCACCCCCACAATAGAGTGGAAACAAGTTTCTAGTCAAAAAATTACTCATCCCGTAGTAGACGTTAGTAGTAGCTACAGGTGAGGTGCTCTACTTTCATAAAATATTCCCTAGATGAAGGATTTTGACCCACTCACAATGATTTCGAACCCAAATAAGAAATAACACCAATCCATAGCGAAATACCCTTGTCCCACACTCAGATATGCATCCAACATCCTAAGAATGTGCCTAGGATGAGAAGACTCGACCCCCATAACGATTTCTCATCCCTCACACATAGAAATATCAGTACAAAAACTTAGCTCATGCTCTCCTTACTCAAATTCACCCTCTTCAAAGGATATTCGACCCACATTTGACCATACTCCGTTATCGACAAGATAACTCATATGAAAATGAAAACATTTGGCCACTGTCAAGAAATATCGACCACAAGAAGATGAGATTGACCTCACAAAAGGGCAATAGGAAGATCTTGATGATATTCTCTCAATGACTAGCTAGGGTGGATAGTCTCACAACCAAAACTAATCTCAGAAAATATCTCTAAGGTTTTCCATCCCAATAATCCAAAAGCCACAAAGAGTTCTCTCAAATAAATTTTATAAAATGACAAGTGAATAATGAGAGAAGGCACCCTCCTTTCCCTTTTTATTCTTTGGTTGACCCTTTTGTGACCTTTTTTTTCTTTAATAAGTTTAAGTGACTTTTCATTATCTCTATAGTCACTTAGACATTGTAATGTCCCAACCACCCACAGGGCAGGCAACACTACCTATCGACTGTATCCTTGCTTCTTTGCTCTGATACCAATTTGTAACATCCCCAGCCACCAACAGGTTAGGAACGCTACCTTAGATAGAGCTCTTTTGCGAAAATATTCACATATAAACTTAACAAGAAATATAATAAAAAATATGGAAACATACATGCAACAAAACATATGATATTATTACATGAATTACAAACATGCATTTAAATACATAAATTAACCATTAAGCACATAAAATATACTTATCTCTTATTTGAGGTACACCAACTGCATGCAAACCTTCCAAAAACTACCCACCCTTAGACCACATCGCTCATCACTTTTAGTAGTGGGCCACCCTCGAGCTGGGACTAAACTCCACCGGGCAAGAGATTCCTAGGCTAGGCAAGGACAACATGAATTTTCACAGTACAACAGGAAGGATTTCCTCCAAGGAGCCACTTATGCCCACATCTCACACACTCTCATTCCCCACATGTATGTTCCACCCCAGGAGTGTACACCTTCACTGTCACACGGTCCATCGGCTGCTACACCTCCCTTTCCGGGGCTTCAACAATAGGTCAGATCAAGAATTCTCAGAGCTCTGTAGCTTCTACTAGACTCCCTCCAGGAGAACTCACTTCCCCAGCACACTCACTCACCTAGAAAGAGTTGCTCACAGGCCTGATAACCTACTTCTTCTATACACGGGCCTGACAACCTGCTTCTTCACTCATGCTCCTCCACACACAGGCTTGGTGATGGAAGCAACATAAATTGGGTGCAGCGAATGGTACTAATAGGAAAATACGCAGGAAACCCCTAGGGTACAAGTGTAACGAGGGTAACAATTTGTCTTGTTACAGAGGTTCGGGGTGTTTCATGAATTCCACAATGGAATTCCAGGGTTACTGTGTGCTTGTTGGATGCATTGTTCAATGTGGGGTAACAGATGGCCAACCTGGTTCGAATGTTGAGAGAATGGTGAGCACCTTGAGAATGGCCAGACTGGTGAGAACCTCATAATGGTGAGAATGGTGAGAACTCCCCCCAATAAATATGTATGCATTTTGGATGACACCTAGCTCTCCAAGAGACCATTCATTCTCACTTGGAACTCCTTCCTCTCCCTAAAGGAACTTAGGATAAATTAATATCCTCTTTACAACTTTTAGAATAATAATATATTATTCTATTAGGCTCTTAAGCTTATCCCTTTTTCCTCAATCTCTTAGCCTCTTCCCTTGCCCAACCTAGTGGAGGTTAGTCTCCCATAACTCTGTCTTCATGGTTGATCTACACGCAATGATGTATTTTTATTAATAATATGCATAGTTACATATACAAAATCAGGCCCATTGGCCTTAACATCTAGGCTCTCCGGCCTAATAAACTCATAAGCCTGCCAGCTTATAATTACTTGGATCACCAACCTATAAACATCATTACATTCATAATTAGAACTAGGGCTCAGTCGTAGGGTATTAAAAATATTTTTTCAACGACTTACTCAATGTCACTTTTTAAAAATAATTTAATTCCCACTCCAATGACATTAAATAAATAATGAATTCCCATTTTCCCATTGACTATATCCTACGAGAATCACTTAGGCTATTTCGTCAATCTCTTGGAGGGGCTCACTTGGAAAGGGACATTACACCTTTGAGGAAAGGAAGAGGTTTTTTAGGCCCCATCATCCATTTCATTTTTTCTTCCTCTCAAGAAGATACGAAAGGGGAAGGTGTTGAAAACAAGGGTTTCCAGATATGGGAGAAATATCTTGAAATATTGGTATAAATATTTTGCATACTTATCATAATTTGGCTATCATAAGAGCGTTTCCTCTATCCTCCACCCAATGGCTCTTATTTGTTCCTTAGAAAGTTGGTTGGAGTAGTTAGGCATGGAAAATATGATGTAATTAATTGGGGACCCCGTGAACTCCACCTCAAAAGGTGCATTGTGGGACCATTTTATTTTGTTTGGTGGAAAATGAGTGCATACACAATTTTTTTATGGGGAAAGAGTGTATATAAAGTTTCATACACTCTATGCTATATCAAGAGTAGCATATAACTAGCCAAAGGATATTTTTTTAACATTTCGAGGAATTTTGGTCTACAAATGGGATATGAGTTTGGTATTTTTTCCTACAAGTGAATATATGCATATGATGTGGAAAAATATTATGTAAGACTCCTCCATAGAAAGAGTCACTCCAACTCCTCAACTTCCATTGGCTCAAAATTTTTACCCCTTGTTTGTTCCCCCTTTTAATCTTGCTAGATAGAATTCACAGAGACAAGATTGTTGGAAGCCCATGAGAAATATTCCATTTGTTGGGGTTCATCCAATTCCTATAGTTGTTGGAATTACACCTCTAAAGTGTAAATACACCTAATATTCACTTGAAGTAATTCCACCACATCTTCCACACTCCTAGCTACCACCTACTCATATATCATTTCGCATTGATTCTATGAAGGGCTTGGCTATTAGATTGACTAGGCTCCTCATGCCTACAAAGGATCTTCTTCACATCCTGTGATCCAAAATATATTTGCAGAATGAAATGAATACATATTATTATCAAAATATGCTTAACACAAAATAACGGATATACAGTAAAATTGGTTTCTATTCAATAAGGAAATAAGTTGAAACTGTAAAATGCAACGGAAACAAGCTTGCTAGAATGGTGGTGGCTTCTCTCTAAGAAGAGATGTGATGGTTGCACTCATTTGAAAGAATATTATTAAAATGAGGCTCTAAATTCCTTTTTACAATAAACATGAATGTAAAAAACCATATACATACAAAAAACCTAACCCTAGGAGATGAAGCGACAAAAGTCATGTGGGCCCCATTTGGGCAAGTTAGTACATCAACTTCCTGGGGTCATAAATTTTGCATACGATCTCTGTTTTAGGCGCACGATAGCCCGTTGGAAAGGTCTCTATGAGGAATACACATTTTACGGGTATCTACAAATTTTCATTCTGACTGTGGCAAGCCCTCAAAAATGTCGTTTAAGGCCTCATAATGGCCCCGCAAGTTAGGGACCCAGAAACTAGGGAAAAAACTGCCAAACTGGAAAACTGCCAAAATGAGCCAGTTGGAATAGGTGGGAGGCCATCGAAATCCATATGGATTATCTTGCCAATTAATGTCACCCATATTTGTTGCAATGAAACCTTGGACATATTATATATCAAGCCGAAAGGACTCTCACCATAGTTCCCAATTCCACAAGGAAACCACTGAATTAAAATCTTAATTATGATGTGGCTAAATATATGAAATGAAAGATTTATATGATAACTTAAATGAAAAACTATTGAAATAGTAACTGAAAAGTGAATAAAATAAACCTAGGTTTGTTCAAACTACTCTAGAAAGGTTGTCGAGATTGAGAGAGCAAGAGACTTCAGAGTTCTAAAGCCATCCCAATATGCAAAAGTGACAAATATCCCAAAACCCTAGACCACCACTTTATCATAGCTCTCATATTTAACCCACTATAGAAAAGATAACCACCTCACATCTAGGAGCACTCCTTGGTGACTATCCTCCATCTCTTAAATGATCCCACATTTCAAGCACCCATCACACATATTGCAATTAATTTCAAGTCAAACCAACCATCTATTCTAGTATGTGAATAACGGGGACTTCTACCAACTCGATCAATTCTTGTCAAGGTTGCTCCTTGCATTTAATAGTATGACAAGGTGGTGACTATTGAGGATTAAAAATCGCAACGAAGTTTTTCCCGCAAAGTTTTGCTAAAGCCTATTATTTTAAAAGCTAAATAATACTAGTAGGTGGGACCCCATTGTAGATTAGAGATCAAGTCTAGTTCTTATTTTGATGTTGTGCTACTACTCGACACTACTTCATGGTGATAACATCTTGTTTTATTGGCGATGGATAAGGCATGTTCTGTGGTTTTTCTGCTACTCTAGGATGAAGTTTTATTTTACAATGACCATGTTATCCTTTGTTATCATTGCTATCTTTTATTGGATCTATTACTAGGAGACCTACATAATAAACATTTTAGCAACAACACATACAAGCAATTGGAAGAAAATGAAAGCAATGCAACAAAATGCAAAGGAATTAAACTATGCAAATATAATATTATACATGCATTGGAATTTAAATGGTCATTGTTAAACCTAGCAATAAGCTAATGGTTAGTGATTTGTTGAGTTATATGGAACATGGTTGATTTATGTTATGGCATAAGTTAGAAATGTGATATGGTCACACTATGGGTTTTAATGGTTGATGGTTTCGGTATATGGTTTAATTAATTGAGTTAATGGATTAATGGTTGGCACATACTAATGAATTAAATGAATAGAGGGCAGAGGCGACATGCATTTACTGCATGCCACCTTTACTCCTTCCCCTGGATGCCAACCTAATCGGGCTATTGTTCAACTGTCTTGTTGTGGTTACACTCTGATTTTCAAGCAGAGAGGAACCACTCGGCCAACTCACATTTTAAGGTGTTTTGATTACAGGTATGTATTTTTTTTCCATTCACGAGTCTGCTCTGGTTATGAGATAGATATTGGCTCAGATGTATGGGTTGTGTTTTCCTTAAGTATTGCAACTATGTAAAATTGTGATTTTTGGAATGAAGCATTTATGGTTTTCTCTGCAATAATGTTGAAGTCATGGTGTTATTGGTAATCCCGGGTGTTAGCATCCATAAAATCTCTCTGTCATCCTTTCTCGTTTAGTTGGAGGGTTTCATTTGGTCTTGGGTGGCTGATTGTCTTCATGCATTCGTATACCATACACAATCTTTAGCTTTTATGGGGTTTAATGGTTGGAAGAACCTTTTGTCACTACGCTTTGTTCATTTGGGCATTGGTTTGTTTTAACCACTAATGGTCGCGCAGTGGGTTATATTTTTCCTTCTCGGCCCTGTTTTCACCTTAGCGTTCTGGTTTTTAACTGAAGAGCCATGAGGATTATATCCTGCATGTTAAGTATCATTTACAGGCTGAATTGGAGCCTTACTCCTCTATTCATAGCCTCTCCTGTTGCAGGATTTGTCACCTGTCCATGAAATGAATTGTGGTTTTCTTTGTGTGTGCACCGTTGGTCTCAGAGGTTTTCACCATTGAGAGGAGTCAACTCTAACCTCCCTGTGTTGGTCCACAAAACAAACCCTTGACTCCTCAAGTCCAAGGGTTGATAGAGAATACCATTGTGGCCTGTCGGGTTTACTATTAGTTGTTATGGATTGGTGTGTATTATCAACAGAGTTGATTACCGGCTCGCCCAGTTGATTATGTGACAATGGTGTTGGTTTTGGTATCTAGTCACTGCATTTGTTATTATAAATGGATAGGCTCAGCATTGAATTGGTTGATTGAATATTGGGGTTGATACACAGTTGTTGTCTTTTGAATTGAAGTCATTGGGATGTTAAACTTAACATTAGTTACAATTTCTTAATGATGTTTTGCACATAATACACCACGAATAAATGGTCACTGTAACTATGAGTTTTTTGGCCAAATGGTTATTGAAACTGAGATGACTATGGAAATTCCATCCACTTTATGCGCTATGGTTATTTGATTGCATCATAAAGGATGGGAACAAGTTTTACATAGTATGGTTTGGTTGCAGTTTGATTAATTTGAGCAATACTGTTGCTGCCTCTTTGTAATGGATTGATAGATCGGTACAATAGGTTGAGTTAATGATATTGTGATTGTGTGTTTAAAATTTTCAAATGGGAATGTTGCATAGTGGTAGTTATGGCATGGTTATCCACTGTACCTATTATCAATATTTTTTTTGGGTTGCGCCCTCAAATATAGTCACGGAGTTTAAACATGTTTTGTTACAATTTAAGTATCTGTATTATGAAGTAGAGTATGTTATTGATGCCTCGTTGTGTTGGATGGATAGCCCAACATTTTTGAATGTCTAGAGTCAAGGAAAATCAGACTTTTACAATCACAGAAACACACTTGTGTTTTTTCAAATGGTCAGTTATTTCAAAACATACTATGAGTTGAAGTAGTGATTGTTATCAACATGTTAAAATGTCAAGCCAAAATCTTTGCAAGATAAGGATGGGTCATTGTGTTGATTGTCCACTATTCATGATAAATGATTATCCTGCATGTTAACAGTAATAGGCATGGGTACTGTGATAGTACAACCTCATTGCAATTTGATTATTAATGGATTAAAGGAAAAAATCAAGAACGACCTGGAGTTGTGTTTGATTATTGAAATAATATGTGAGCAGTGTTTGATTTTGATGTTGAACAAATGACTAGTTATGCATTTGGAAATTGTCTTAAAATATCAAATGAATAAATGAAAGGAACAAGTCTCCCTTACAGAGTGTTGTGGAATGTATATTGTCTTGTTTATGAAATTGTCTTAAGTATTTGATTTCAAACAGTGAGAAAGTTAATGCACATAATTGTTTGAACTTTACACAGTAATTGTTTTGGGTCTCACTGGTCATGTGGTTGAGGTGTCTCCTTTTTTACAGAATGCTTTATGGATCACTTGATTAATTTTATGAACAGTAATCGCTCTCTTTCCCTACCATTATTTCTCTTTTCGCTAATTAGAACCCCATCACCTTCCCACTTTCATTTTTCACTCCCTGTTCTAAAATTGTTTATAGTGAAGAAGAATTATGTATTGAAGCAGTTGGAACTTACATTTTCTTGGTTGGATTACAGTGAATGTTTTCTTTGGCTTTCATTACAGTTGATTGTTTTTGTCTTTGAGCAATAAATTTGTTCTTCCCCCCCTAATTATATCATGTTTCTCTGAATACAAACCCCTCACATATCCCAAAACCCTTTGTTCACCCCCTACTCATTGAAAAATAGTTTAACAATTTGTATGGATTGGATTGCATGAGTCTGATACATTGTTGAGCCAAAATATATTTCATATTTTTAAAGAGTTGTCATGTATGGTTATTTAAAAGACTATTTGCTAATTAATCATGCATGTAGGAATGGGGATTTTCAGCCGAGGTAGCCATGGCAGAGGCAACAGAGGGAGAGGTAATTGGAACAGAGGCCCAAGAAGGCCAAGGTTCTCCATACATTTTGACGCTGACTCACAAGAGTTAGGCCTGTTGTTTTATGTCGTATTTTTCAATTAGATTGGGAAAGGAGTGGTGCAACCTAGGCCTGAAAGGACTCCCTTCCAAGTTCCACAAGCCCCTGGTATCCATGTGCCCCCTCATGTCTCATTGCAACCTGAGGTTCCTGAAAAATGACGGATGGTAAGAGATTTTCCACCCGACAGTCTCCCAACATCGTGGCTAGCCCAATTTGTCCTTGCCTTCTCCTCCGCCTAACAATCAGATTTTCCAAGCTGCCCCTGATGACTCGCCAATGCAATCCTCCCATGCTAACAAAAGGTTGAAAAATGAGGCCCACCATGCCCTTGACAAAGGAAAATCCATTGTTTCCCCTTCCTCACCCTCCAATGGCTCTGACAAATCCATGTCTTCCTGGATGAATTTGAGGGACGATTGTTCCCACGTGATCAGTGAAATTATGCCTAAAGGCTCAGCGTTGCCAAAGGAAAATTCAGGAAAATTGAAGGGTGACAGCAAAAATTAAGGTAATATTGCATCCTAGAGTGGGAAAAATGGTTTTTGAGTTGTTATGTTACTTATGGTTGATGACAGTTGACTTTAGAAATTTTGGACAACATGTTTTCTTTGGATATATAAGTAATATATTTTTTGAAGATAATTTCAATTATTTTGAGATTAATTGTCAAATGTTAATATGGATGGGAGTCACTAGGAGGTGTTTTTTCTTAATTAACTACTTATGTTATAATTGTTAAGAGCTAAAGGGAGTCACAAGGGGTCCCACCTACTAGTTATTATTTATTTATAACCATTATTATGATTATTAGTTTTCCCCTTAACTAAAAGTTGTTTGAGTCTTATAATTAACTTAACTAATGAGTTGGTTCAACTACTTCAACCAATTCTAATTTGTTTAAAGGAAAAAGGAAAGGGAGGAACAAAGGGAAGATAGGAGGAGAAGCATACTAAGGTTTTCTCTTTGAGTTTATGATGAGATAGTTCAGTTTTCATTCATTCCTTAATTTATCACAAGCCTAATTCTTTTTATGATAGCAGGGTCTTATTGTAGACAACAAGATTTAGGGATGAATTACATCATTCAAAAATTTGTTTCTCATAGGTGTTGATCTATCTTTGATAGTCTGTGTAACTTGTCTGTTTGTGAATTAGCTCTCATGATCGACAAAGGCTATTGTGGAGAGTCGTTTGGGAAGCAATCTGTGGCAAGATGATCCAACTTTTAGAGTTCATTTTTTGATTTTCTGTCGGAGGTCATTTTGTATGTTCCATCAGGGATGTCTAAGTTTGACTTTGGTCCTAAATTTCTGCATGACATTTTGTAAAAGAATGACTATTTGGTGAATTGGAATGAAATAAAGGATTGCTTTATGTCTCATCTGTCTTGATTATCATCTTGGTGTCTTTACTTCTGTCTTTACATTTATTTCAACAATTGTTATATTCAGAAAATTACATAAAAAGTAAATTTCCAGCAAGCTTTTTATTGATAAAATACTAGCCTAAGCACTGGTAATTAATACTTGTGAGTTAGGATGTTATTTTTGTTGGCTATAAACATAGGGTGAGATTCCCTTGTATTTTTCTTTAGCCAAGCAGAATAAATGCTTGAGTAATATGAATTCATATCTTTTCTTCAACATTTATTTGGCGACCATATTGGGGAGATCTTTAATATCTCTTTGGTTAATTTTGTATACTCGATTTCATCGATACATCTATTTTTCTGATATTGATTCTTTGACTATTGTATTTCTTAATGACTGTGCCTATTGCAAGGAAACCCAATATTGATCCTAGTCTTCAGGACCATACCAACATTGCTTTGAATTTGTTTAATACCATTATAGACACTGCCAATACCTGTGTTGAGCTTAACCATTCTTGGGAAGCGATTGAACAAGATATTAGTGCTCAAGAACGATTGGAAGCTAGACGTAGACAGCCTAGAAATCAACAGTAACCTTTTTTTTTCTTCAGTTTTGGCCTTTCTTTCATGTCCTTGGATTCACATGATTTTAGAAGAAGAAGAGGCTTGTCACTTGAAATCAATCATATTGTTGAAATAGGAATGATTAGCATTGTGTTATCTTCCCAACAAAGTGCTCTAAGGAGAAATTTATCTGATTCATCCAATTCATATTTCTTTCCCTCATCTATCATCCACAATATGGCATCTATTGATGGCTCTGGTGGCACTGGAAGTGCTACATCTTATCAGTTTTCATCATCATCAGTGATTGGTAGCTTATATAGCCACCATATCCCTGCCCAATCTGCCACAAATCCCACTAAATTCATTAAAAAGTATGGGATTTTTCAGTTTGAAGAAGACACCACAACCACACCGTGGCATGTGTCCTCTCCTCTTAACCTAGCACCTGCTAATTGTCCACTTCCAAAGTTTAAAGAACACCTTTCTAGGTTTTTCAGGAAACAACACTATCAGTACAAACGAACACCTGGTGGCATTTTCTAATGCTTGTCACAACATAGGGGATAACGACAATGATAATTGCATACGCTTATTCGTCAATTCCTTGGAAGGACAGGTTGTGGCTGACTTATTTCACCTTCCTCCTAAGATTCTGTCTACTTGGGAGGATTTAATCTATTGGTTCTGATCCACTTATGAGAAATCTAAACGCCCATCTAAGAAGTTAAGGGAATACAATAACGTCACTTATCAGGATGGTGAGACTATCAAGTATTTCAACTTGTGTTTCACCAAGTTATATAATCAAATCCCCAAATGCATTCAACCTCAGAACCAAGACGCTTTTATGAATTAATAAAATGCATTGCCTTCCCCCTACCTTCATAGGCTTGAGGAAAAATCCATTGATAATTTTGCTTCCTCTCTACATACTTGCTCAGAATATGAAGAATATATTGAAAGAACTGGTCTTCCCCCAGGGAGAATCAGTTAGAAAAATAGACATGTCTGCCCTCTTATAGCTAGTACAAGACATGAACAATGTATGATAGCGTATGAGTGGAAGGGAACTATCTCTCCCCTCACCCCTTGAGCTTCATCCTCTTTTGCACCCCCCCTTTAGAAGTTTGGTTGAAAATAATTTTCATCCTAAATCTATCTTGCCTCGGTGTTGGTGTAAATTTTGCGAGGAACGCCACAAAGAAACCACATGTGAGGTAAAGAAGAGTGTCAGAGATAAGATCTTTGGTAAAATACCAAAATCTACGATCGTTGTCCTAGAATTTCCAGAGCCAGAAGATGTCATGGTCATCAATACTAGGAACAAAGCCTATGCTCCCAAGGGAAAATTTGATCCTCCCCGCAGTTCTTCTAGCCCGAGCTCATACTCAACCACTGCTACTCTCCAGGTTCCTAAGGTTCATGGGAGTAAAGGAATCACTCCCCCTCTCCCCTCTTCCAAATATAATATCTTCAATAAGTTGGCCAACATCAAAGCAGATGCAACCCTTCTGGACATGGTTGTCTTCCCTGAACAACATATGCATCTGAAACAATTCATGGAAGGAAAATATTATGTTGTATCCAATATTTCCGAAGAGGAAAACGAAGAGGACTCTTCTGTAAATAAAGTAGGTGTATATAAATTTAGATACCCTGTAAAAAATCCCCCTTTTTATATTTCTATAAAGATTATGGTTAAGATTTCCCATTGTTGCCTCATTGATGGTGGTTCAGGCCCAAGTGTGATGTCCAAGATTATTATGGAAGAGCTAGGCTTGTCTTGTACAAATGAAAACACCAAAAGAATTCTCTCCTATAATAGTCTACAAAAAACAACCATAGACGATATTAAGGAAGTGACCTTTGTTTTATGCGCTCATCCTGAAATAAGAACAACCCTCAGTATTTAGGTAATTGATATGTCTATAAGCAATTATTCAATCATTTTGGGAAGAGATTGGCAAGCCTTAACATGTGGATACCTCTCACTCGATGGGACACATTTATCCGTGCCTCAGAATGGTAAGAACATTATAGTCCTTAGAGAGGGAATGATTTTACCCTACATAGAGAGTGTTCAATAGTCTAGTGTAAACTATATCAAAGAGGACCTGGGAGTGTATTCCATCTTTACTGAGGAGGATAATATTCCTTTGGAACAAATCAATTTAAATGATGATACGTGGCACATGTACTTCTATGGTTCACGCTCTAATCATGGTAATGGGGTTGGAATTATTTTGGTTTCCCCTATAGGGAAAATTCATAATTTATCTTACAGGTTAGAGTTTGCTTGTACAAACAATGCCGCTGGATTCGAATCTTTATTATTAGGTATTGAAAACGCCCTTAATATTGGTTGTGGTCACCTTTCAGTTTTTGGAGATTCCGATCTTGTTGTGAACATGATATGTAAGATATCATATCCTATCAACAATTTGATGGAACCATACATCCAAATTGTTTGGGCACTTACCTCGAACCTTTTATCTTTCAACATCACTCATATTGGGAGGGAATTGAATTAAATGGATGATTGGTTAGTTGTCTTTGTAGATTCTCCTAATCAACAACTTTTGTCTCACATGCCTAGTTGTTTTTTTCAATCTCTATATTGTTAATATATCCCTGACAATGTAAGATCTTTGAAGGCCCTCCCTAATGATGAGAGTATTTGTGATTTCATTCAATATGAACCTCTTAAGCCCGAGGATATTATATCCATAGAAAAAAATAATATTTATGGGGGCTTGACTCCTCTTGAGAGTCCGTTTTCATCGAGTGATGTAGGCAATAAATAAAAATAGAAAGAAGAGGAGTTACAAATGAAGGTGGGTGAAACTATCCCCTTGAACATTGGGGTACTCAAATTTTCAATGAACGATAACATAGGTACCAAATGTTTTGATAAAGAAGTAATGAAGTTTGCCAAGATACTTGGTGGATTTTAAAAGGTTTATGCTTGGCCTTATGAGGATTTTCATGGTTTTGATACTGGTCTCCTATATAATGCTATTTCTATCAAGGAAATCATGAAACCAGTTATGCAGAAACAAAGATCTATTAACCCTGCACTTAAAGCAACCTTTCAAAGGGAGTTGGGAATTTTCTTAAGAGCT
>JASDQU010012417.1:248271-289687 GCA_032191745.1 Picea mariana
TGCAGTAGGTTGTAGAGTCACAGTTGAGGCCCTTACTTGGTAGTTTTTTAGGTTGCAAGAAAATAAAGGTAAAAGGGGCAGACGCTCACAAAACCATTATTATCACTAGTTGGGGTACCATGTCTTACAAATTACTTTCTTTCGGCTTACTTGATGCAAGTACCTCTTTTAAAATACCTATACACACAACTTTCGATGAATTGTTCAGTATCCATCTCTATATTGATGATCTAATTGTGTGTGTCAAAGGGCTGATAATTACATTAGAATTCAAAGAGTTGGGCCCTTTCAAAATTGCTTTTGTCTTGGACACTAATTCTTACATTCTAAAATATTTAGAGAAGGAATTTTTTTCCGACAACACTAATAGTCCTCGCTTGAAATATTGCGAGGAACCAACGTGAAAAGTTCTAATGTTGATTGGGTTTTCTATATACTAGTAGCTTAGCTCTGCTTTCTTTTTTGTGCTTCTTTTTTTTGCTTTACGGTAGTTTGACTTCTTCTTTCTATGTTAAAACTTTTCTTGATGATTTTTCATTCTATCTTTTATTACTGTTGTCTTAATTTCTGCATTTTTACATCTACCATGATTTTATCATCTTTTAGTTAATTTGGTCAAAATAGGATGTTGGATCAATTATGCCACAACAACACTCCTGCAAAGCATTGTTAGTCAATAAAAATCAAGATTACACAACTGTTACGATGTATCTTATGAAGGACCCTTGAAATTGTTATATATTTCCTCTGTTGTCTTATAAAGAATTGATTATCTCCCGCTTCTTATTGCCATTTCTTCATCCATTGAGATTTTTAAGAGAAAGTCTAAAAAGAAAATTATCCTTAAAGTTAAAAGCAAATTCTAGTTGAATGATTATGCATACAGTGGTAAAACCCCTCATACTTAACACTTTTCATAAGTTATTCCCAAATTTCCGGTCATCTTTCCATTACATCCACTCACTTCCCCCTGTTGCATAATATTCCTGGTTATATCTTCTTGACCCGTTGTTCTTGGTATACGAAACCATGAGTTCTGAGTTCTAAATTTGTTGTAAACAAATTTCCCTGTGGAGTCGCCAGTTTGTTGACGATTAAAAATCGCAACGAAGTTTTGCCCGCAAAGTTTTGCTAAAGCCTATTATTTTAAAAGATAAATAATACTAGTAGGTGGGACCCCCTTGTAGATTGGAGATCAGGTCTGGTTCTTATTTTCATGTTGTGCTACTTATCGACACTGTTTCATGGTGATAACATCTTGTTTTATTGGCGATGGATAATTCATGTTCTGTGGTTTTTCTACTACTCTAGGCTCAAGTTTTATTTTACAACGGCCATGTTATCATTTATTATCACTGCTAGCTTTTATTGGATCTATTACTAGGAGACATGCATAATAAATAGGTTAGCAACAACACATACAAGCAATTGGAAGGAAATGAAAGCAATGCAACAAAATGAAAAGGAATTAAACTATGCAAATATAATATTATACATGCATTTCAATTTAAATGATCATTGTTAAACCTAGAAATAAGCTAATGGTTAGTGATTTGTTGAGTTATATGGAACATGGTTGATTTATGTTATGGCATAAGTTAGAAATGTGAGATGGTCGTGCTATGGGTTTTAATGGGTGATGGTTTTGATACATGGTTTAATTAATTGAGTTAATGGATTAATCCTTGACACGTACTGATGAATTAAATGATTAGAGGGTGGAGGCGACACGCATTTACTGCATGTCATCTTTACTCCTTACAATGGACACCACCCTAATCGGGCTATTGTTCAACTTTGTTGTTGTGATTATGCTCCGATTTTCAAGCAAAGAGGAACCGCTTGGCCAACTCGCATTTTAAGGTGTTTTGATTACAGGTATGTCTTTTTTTTTTCCATTCATGAGTTTTCTCTGGTTATGAGATAGATATTGGCTCAGATGTATGGGTTGTTCTTTCCTTAAGTATTGTAACTGTGTAAAATTGTGATTTTTGGAATGAAGCGTTGATGGTTTTCTCTGCAATAATGTTGAAGTCACAGTGTTATTGGTCATCCTGGGTGTTAGCAGCCATAATATCTCTTTGTCATCCTTGTTGGTTTAGTTGTAGGGTTTAGTTTGGTCTTGGGTGGCTGGTTGTCTTCACGCATTCATATCACCATACCCAGTCTTTAGATTTTATGGGGTTTAATGGTTGGAAGCACCTTGTGTCACTGTGCTTTGTTCACTTGGGCATTGGTTTGTTTTCACCACTAATGGTCACGCAGTGGGTTATATTGTTCCTTCTCAGCCTTGTTTGCACCTCAGTGTTGTGGTTGTTTAACTGAAGATCCACGAGGGTTATACCCTGCATGTTAGGTATCATTTCCAGACCAATTTGAAGCCTTACTCCTATGTTCATAGCCTCTCCTGTCAGGAGATTTGTCACCTGTCCACGAGATGAATTGTGGTTTTCTCTGTGTGTGCACCGTTGGTCTCATAGGTTTTCACCATTGAGAGGATTTAACTCTAGCCTCCCTGTGTTGGTCCACATAACAAACCCTTGACTCCTCAAGTATGAGGGTTGATAGAGAAAACCATTGTGGCATGTCAGGTTTACTATTAGTTATTATGGATTGGTGTGTATTGTCGACAGAGTTGATTACCGACTCACCCAGTTGATTATGTGACAATGGTGTTGGTTTTGGTATCTAGTCACTGCATTTATTCTTATAAATGGATAGGCTCAACATTGAATTGGTTGATTGAAGATTGGAGTTGATACACAATCACTGTCTTTTGCATTGAATTCATCGGGATGTTAAACTCAACATTAGTTACAATTGTTTAATGATGTTTCACGTGTAATACACCACAAATAAATGGTCACTGTAACTCTGAGTTTTTTTGTCCAAATGGTTATTGCAACCGGGATGACTATGGAAATTCCATCCATTGTATGTGCTATGGTTATTTTATTGCGTCATCAAGGATGGGCACAAGTTTTACACAGTATGGTTTTGTTGCAGTTTGATTAATTTGAGAAATATTGTTGCTTCCTATTTGTAATGGATTGATATCTCGACACGATAGGTTGAGTTAATGATACTATGACTATGTGTTTAAAATTTTCAAATGGGAATGTTGCATAGTGGTAGATATGGCATGGTTATCCGTTGTACCTGTTATCAATATTTTTTTTGGGTTGCGCCCTCAAAGAGAGTCAAAAAATTTTAAACATGGCTTGTTGCAATTTAAATATTTGTATTATGAAGCCGAGTATGTCATTGATTCCTCGTTGTGTTGGATGGATAGCCTGGCATTTTTTAATCTCTAGAGTCAAGAAAAATAAGACTTTTACAGTCACAGAAACACACTTGTGTTTTGTCGAATGGTCGGTTATTTCACAACATAGTATGACTTGAAGTAGTGATTGTTATCAACGTGTTAAATTGGCATGCCAGAATCTTTGCAAGATAAGGATGGGTCATTGTGTTGACTGTCCACTATGCATGAGAAATGATTATCCTGCAAGTTAACAATAACAGGCATGGGTACTGTGATAGTATAAAATCAGTGAAATTTGATTATTAATGGATTAGGACAAAATCAAGCATGACCTGGAGTTGTGGTTGATGATTGAAATAATGTGTGAGCAGTGGTTGATTTTGATGTTGAACAAATGACTGATTATGCATTTGGAATTTGTCTTAAAATATCAAATGAATAAATGAAAGGAACAGGGCTCCCTTATAGAGTGTTGTGGAATGCATATTGTCTTGTTGATGACATTGTCTTAAGTATTTGATTTCAATCAGTGAGAAATTTAATTCACATAATTGTTTGAACTTTACAGAGTAATTGTTTTGGGTCTCATTGGTCATTTGGTTAAGGTGTTTCCTTTTTTACAGAATGGTTAATGGATCACTTGATTAATTTTATGGACAAAAATTTCTCTCCTTCCCTACCATTATTTTGCTTTTCACTAATTACAACCCCATAACCTTCCCACATTCATTTTTCACTCCCTGTTATAAAATTAATTACAGTCAAGAAGAATTTTGTATTGAAGCAGTTGGAATTTACATTGTCTTGGTTGGATTACAGTGAATGTTTTCTTTGGATTGCATTACAATTGATTGTTGTTGTCTTTGAGCAATAACCATGTTCTTTTCCCCCTCATTATATTACTTTTCTCTCTATACAAACCCCTCGCATATCCCAGAACCCTTTTTTCGCCCCCTACTCATTGACAAAAAATTTAACAATTTGTATGGATTGGATTGCATGAGTCTGATACATTGTTGAGCCAAAATATATTTCCGATTTTTAAAGAGTTGTCATGTATGGTTATTTAAAAGACTATTTTCTAATCAATCATGCATGCAAGAATGAGCTTTTTCAGCCGAGTTAGCCATGGTAGAGTCAACATAGGGAGAGGTAATTGGAACAGAGGCCCAAGAAGGCCAAGTTTCTCCATACATTTTGACGTTGACTCATAAGAGTTAGACCAGATGTTTTAGGCCGTATTTTTCAATTGGATTGGGAAAGGAGTGGTCCAACCTAGGCCTCCCTTCCAAGTTCCGCAAGCCCCCAGTATCCCTATGCCCCCTCATGTCTCATTGCAACCTAAGGTTCCAAAAAAATGATGAATGGAAAGAGATTGTCCACCCGAAAGTCTCCCAACATCGTGGCTGGCCCAATTTGTCCTTGTCTACTTCTCTGACTAACAATCAGATTGTCCAAGCTACCCCTGACCACTCTCCAGTGTAGTCCTCCCATGCTAGCAAAATGTTGAAAAATGAGGCCCACCATGCCCTTGACAAAGGAAAATCCATTGTTGCCCCTTCCTCACCCTCCAATGGATATGACAAATATGTGTCTTCCCTAATGCATTTGAGGAACGATTTTTTCCACATGATCAACGAGATTAGGCCTAAAGGATCAGTGCAGCCAAAGGAAAATTCAGGAAAATCCAAGGGTGAGAGAAGAAATCAAGGGAAGATTGCATCCCAGAGTGGGAAAAATGATTTTTGAGTTGTTATGTTACTTATGGTTGATGACAGTTTACTTTAGAAATTTTGGACAACATGTTTTCTTTGGATATATAAGTAATATATTGTTTGAAGATAATTTCAAATATTTTGAGATTAATTATCAAATGTTAATATGGATGGGAGTCACCATGAGGTGTTTTTCTTAATTAACTATTTATGTTATGATTGTTAAGAGCTAAAGGGAGTCATAAGGGGTCCCACCTACTAGTTATTATTTATTTATAACCCTTATTATGATTATTACTTTTCCCCCTAACTAAAATTTGGTTGAGTATTTTAATTAACTTAACTAATCAGTTGGTTCAACTACTTCAACCAATTCTAATTTTCTTAAAGGGAAAAGGAAAGGGAGGAACAAAGGGAAGATAAAAGGAGAAGCATACTAAGGTTTTCTCTTTGAGTTTATGCTGAGATAGTTAAGTTTTCATTCATTCCTTAATTTATCACAAGCCTACTTATTTTTATGATAGTAGGGTCTTATTGTAGACAACAAAATTTGGGGCTGAATTACATCATTCAGACACTTGTTTTTCAGAGCTGTTGATCAATATTTGATAGTCTGTGTAGACTTGTCTGTTTGTGAATTAGTTTTCATGAATGAAAAAGGCTATTGTGTAGAGTCGAGTGGAAGCAATCTGTGGCAAGCTGATCCATCTTTTAGAGTTCAGTTTTTTATTTTCTGTTGGAGGTCCTTTTGCATGTTCCATTGGGGATGTCTAAGTTTGACTTTTTTCCTAAATTTCTGCATGAAATTTTGTAAAAGAATGACTCTTTGGTGAATTGGAATGAAATAAAGGATTTATTTATGTCTCATCTATCTTGATTATCATCTTGGTGTCTTTACTTCTGTCATTACATTTATTTTAGCAGCTGTTATATTAAAAAAATTATATAAAAAGTAAATTTCCAACAAGATTTTTATTGATAAAAGACTATCCTAAGCACTAGTAATTAATACTTGTGAGTTAGGATGTTATTTTTGTTGGCTATAAACATAGGGTGAGATTCCCGTCTATTTTTCTTTAGCCAAGCAGAATCTAAAAATGCTCGAGTAAGATCAATTCATATATTTTCCTCAACAACAACCACTTTGGTTAAGGAATTAGATTAGGAGATGTAATCCCATTTTTATGCAAGATTCCTTCATTTAAGTGAGAAGCCATTTTATCCCATCGATCCACTAACTTATTTAGATCGCTCTTGATGTGAAAGAAGGCTATTTGTCCAAATTTAGAGACCAAAATTTGAGTCCTTGTGAGGATAGTGCTTAGAGCATTAATTCCCAAATCTCGGTTACTAACCATAGCTTTTATAATAAAAAATGAATCTCCCAATATCACTATATTATTGATTTTGAACTCTTTCATGATATTCAAGCCCATCCATATCAAATATGCCTTAGTGATATTACTGTAGACATTTTCTAGTCCCCACACCTGCCTAGTCCCCACACCTACCTCTCATTCCTATGCTTCATTTTGATTGACTTAACTTTGTTCATATTGGTTGATTTTAATTCACTATTCTTCCATTTGGTTCATTATACATTTTAACGGTTTATTATGGTTTACTGTAATTGGAGCTGGTTGTTTTCAATACTGGGTGAGTTTAGTTGATTATGATAAATGTCTTTTTCTAACTATGATTGGCATTTGTTATCTTTGGTTGGTCATTGTTGACAACATTGGTTAAGTATGAAAAATGTGTTTGGTTAATTTTGATTTAACTGGATGGGTTGACTCAACAAACATCCAACATTATAACTATACTTGTATTTAATTGATTACGATTTTATACAATTAAATATAATGTTATAATTTAAATTAAACATTTATTCTATTTATTTAGTTCAATGTATTTTCTTTATAGTTGTGTTTATGTGTTTTCCATGAGATGGTCACATCTCGTTTTAATGGGATAATGACTTATCTTTTTTTTTTAACTTTTAGCATAGGAAGAAGATTGCATTACTTATAAGTCCTTTGCATTACACCACTCAATTGTCATCACCGTGACTGTGATATTATATGAGCTTCTTATATACTTTTCCTATTCACCTCCACCTCTGAGTAGGCATTTGTGAAATATTCATCACTAAAGAATACATCAATATTCCATCACTAAACAATACATCAAATGATATCAATAGTACATTCGTTGCACAATGAAAAACTTTAAAAAAAATGAAGTGGGTTGAGGAAAAATCAAAGAGAGACCAAAATTGCCAAAATCTATAAAGGATAAAAAAATGGGTGCTTCAAAAATAAATTATCCTTACAGGATTGAATATGCCACCTGTCTATCAACTGGACATCTTTCCAATGGATTAACTATTTTCATCCTCTGTGTTTTTCCTTTAGGAGGGAGTTATGACAATTATCTGAACTAGGTGGATATTGGTGGCCACCCGACTATTCCACTTGGACCCCCACCATTGCTTCTTTTAGTTTCCCTAATTGTAGCACAATTTACTATTTTTGGCAGTTTTTCGGGTCCTAAATTTCTGAAGCCATTTTGAGGACCTAAACGTCATTTTTTGGGCATGGTACAATCGGTGAATATTAGTTTATTTCATACCATGATATTCGTTGTCATAAATTGTAGTCCTCAGATAGATCTTTCTAACGATGTATCATATGTGTCAAACAGAGATAGCATGCCAAAGTTACGACCCCGAGAAATTGATGTACCAATTTACCCCGACGGGGCCCATATTCTGGCGTTTCACCTCCTAGGGTTAGGTTTGTGGATGTTTAGGGTTTCCATTGTTTCTCAATAACATATAGGCCTTCTAGCCTCACTGGAAAACAGAGTTCAAAGGCCTGTATCCGCCACATCTCTTCTCAGAGATAAGCTACTAGCACCCTAGCTAGTTTATTTCTATTATGTCTGTAAACAAATTTCAGTTCTTTGATATTAATGCAATGAAGTGTTATTTCTGTTGCATCTTTGTATTCATGGTTATTTGTGTTTTCTTTTGTGTTCCTGCATAAATTCGGATCAGTGGTATCAGAGTGGTCTGCTATTTCTCAATCCTTCTTTTCATGTCCCCAACGAAGTCGGGGTATAAGGATTTAGGGCTCAATCTGGTTGAACCTTTGCAATATCAGCCTCGCAAACCCTAATGGCCACCCATGGGGGATGAAAAGAAAGACGAGGGAGCAGGAGATCCTATCAAAATATTGCTCGAGGAGGCCCTTTAAAAACAAAGGAACACGTTGATGGATACGCATCTACATTCAACAACCACTCTAGAGGCACAACCCCTTTTAAGGTACAAGTAAACTTTGACATTCCCATATTTGATGGAAAAATAGATGCAGATGCCATAGATAGATGGTTGAATCTATTATAAGGATATTTTGTTCACAACTTTTCTGAACGGTAGAAGATTATTTTTTCACTACTCAAAGCCGCCCCCCATGTCAAGGACTAGTGGGAAACCTACTGTGAGAAAAAGTACGAGGAGGAACCCTCTCTGTTCTCGACTGTCAAAGAAAATTATTATCCCATGGGGAGATATGAGGAAAATTACATACAATGGACTACGCTGTGGCAACAAAGGGATCAAGATGTGCATGAGATGAAAAATCTATTCCATACCCTATGCACAAAGTTGGGTATCAAAGATTTGGAGAAATATTTGGTGCTGAAGTACCGCAATTGTCTACACAGATACATTCAGAAGGAAATGGATTTCCTCAACATCTCCTCGCTTGGTACGACACACTGGTATGCTTCCAAGATTGAGCAGAAATTTAAACAGAATAAGTGAGACTTTGAATCTATGAATCAAAAGCAAGCGAAAGGTGCCCCCAAACCGTAGAAAAAAGGACAAATCCAAGGCATGGTGTCTCAAGACAACCTGGCAAAGGGGCAAGAAAAGAACAACACCGTGAAGCCGAAGGACACGGGAAAGTGGTGTGATTTCCATAAGATCTCCACTCACAACACAAGTGAGTGTCGGGCCAAACAGTCACTGGTGACTGAGATGAGGGCTTCTGAATTAGATGCATTCTCCGAAAATGAATCAAAAAATGAGAAGGAATGACAGAGGGAAGTAGATTATTGATGCAGAGCCCAATGCCACTGTTGCCACCATGAAGATCCAAAATAAAGAACCGGAAGATCCAGAGGAGGAGGGGCGTCTCTTCCACTCCCAGATGTGAGTAAAGGGTTCCTCACTACAGTTCATTGTCCATAGTGGGATCCAAAAGAAACTCATTTCAGTAGAGGTCATGAAGCGGTTGGGCTTTCCGACCACAACACACCCATAGTCATACACCATCGGGTGGCTTCACCAAGGACAGAATCTTCGCGTCATCTAGCAGTGTTGCCTTCTCTACAACATCAAGACCTTCACCGATGAGGTATTATGTGACATTTCTCCTATTGATGTTTTAGATGTATTATTAGGCCAACCATACTTGTGGAAGAGACATGTTCTTTATGAGTCCCAGCCTCATGTTGTTATTGTTACCTTAGGAAATAAGTTGTATAGGGTACCATAGGTACCATCGCCTGCTGCTATCTCTTTGGTTACTGCAAAAAAATGCAGTGAGGTCATTTGCAAAACCGGGAATTTTTTTTTCCTGATGATCCACCCTCAGGGAAAGAAGAATATTGTGGCGTCGACCTCCAAACAGGGCTCCTCCACATGACAAAAACAAATGGACAAGGTCATGGAGGAGTACCGAGACTTATTCACCTCACCCACAGGGGTACCTCTGCACTTTCAGGTCAAACACTCCATCGATCTAACCCTAGGTGTGCCTCTTCTCAATGGACCGATCTATCGGCGCTCTGTTCTAGAGAACAATGAAATTAAGAGGCATATTCAGGAGTTGTTGCAGAAAGGTCACATCCGACCAAGTTCATTACCCTGTGGGATCCCTATTGTGTTGGTACAGAAGAAGGATGGGACTTGGAGACTCTATATTGACTATCGGGCGTTGAACAAGATCATTATCCAGAATAGGTACCCAATCCCACAGATTGATGACCTTCTGGACCAAATCAAAGGGGAAAATTATTTCAGCAAGATCGACTTGAAGTCCAATTATCATCAGGTACTAATTGAACTGTTCGATGTATGGAAGACTGCCTTCAAAGCTAAGGAGGGCATTTTTGAATGGTTGGTCATGCCTTTCAGGTTGACAAATTCTCCCACAACCTTCATGAGGCCGATGGACGACATCTTGCGGCCATTCACCAACTCATTTGTAGTAGTGTACTTGGATGACATTTTGATCTTTATCCAGACTTGGTAAGAACACCTCCACCACATCCGACATGTCCTCCAAACACCACGGAAACACAAGTTGTGTGCCAATTTGGAGAAGTTCACTTTTGGCATGACCTAGGTTCAGTATCTGGGATACATTATTGATGAGCATGCAGTGCATGTGGATCCAACCAAGATCCAAGTCATCCAGGATTGGCCAGCCCCAACCACTCTAACAGAGCTTTGTATATTTCTGGGTCTTTTTAATTTCTACCACAGTTTCATGTTGGGATTCTCTCATATCACTTGGCCCTTGAGTCAAGTCACCAAGGGAGGAGCGAAAGAAAAGTTATTTTGGTCGTAATATCAACAAAAGGCATTCGTAGAATTGAAACATCGCCTTTGTTGTGCCCCAATGCTCACATTACTAGACTTGCAACAACCATTTGAGATCGAGACAGATGCCTCTGACTATGCTATTGGGGAATTTCTTACTCAACATGGACATCCAATGGCATATCACAGTGCGACACTATATGACACAGTCCGAAAGTATCCCACTTATGACAAAGAAATGTATTCCATTGTGCAGATTTACCAACAATGGAAGAATTAAATTTTGGGGAAGGAAACGATCATCCACACAAACCACCGACCCCTCCAATTCATACAAACACAAGGGAAGTTGCAGAACGATCCCCATCAAAATTGGTCCACATATCTACAATAGTTTAATTTGAAAATCAAGTACAAGAAGGGTAACACCAGTAATGTTACAGATTGCCTCAGTCGACCATCGATTGTGGCGATAGCCACCATGCTCAACTCTTGTGGGCACGAGACTTTTGATTGGCCTCTTTTCTACAAGAGCGATATAGATTTCGGCCACACATACAAGACACTCTTGGAGGGTAACCGAGTTCCAAATTTTCACCTCCAAGATGCACTACTATGTCACCTGGGACACCTTTGTGTTCCTTTGAGCGAGTGTGCCAAGATGATTTGGGAAGCGCACTATAGTCGGGTCGTTGGACATTTCAGGGTCGAGAAAACAATGGCAGTACTGCAAAAGTATTTCTATTGGCCAAACCTTTGACATGATGTCGGGAAGTACATCATATCCTGCACTGTCTACACCATTGCCAAACCAACCATCAAGAAGCAAGGCCTCTATACTCTGTTGCCTACCCCCAATCAACCTTGGGAATCCATCTCCATGGATTACATGTCGAGCATTCCTTCTACTAAGCATGGAAACGACTGTGTTTTCGTGGTCGTCGACGGATTCTCGAAGATGGCCATTATGGCTGCGTATAAGAAGATAATCATAGTAGAAGCCACTGCTAAACTCTTCTTTGAACGAGTGTGGGCAAACTTTGGGATCCCACAGTCTATCATCTCAGATCGGGACAATAGGTTCCTCAGTACATTTTGGTCTAGCCTCTGGTCAATGTTGGACACCAAGCTCACCAAGTCCACAACTTTCCATCCCCAAACTAATGGCCAAACATAGGTCATCAACAGGATGATCGTGCACATTTTGCGCATGTAAAAATCAAATAATCCATGCACATGGGATGAGAGCCTCCCCTATGTACAACATAGCTATAACCAAGCCCTCCACATCTCAACCGAACACAACCCCTTTCAGGTGGGCTTGGGATTCCAACCACTATGTCCCATTGACGTAGCCATACCATTTGCAACCACTTAGGCTAATTTGGCTCATGTCGAGTCTGAAGCTGCCATGGAAAAAAAACTTCATTGAGTGCATTCAACAAATTCTACAACGGGTTCATGACATATTAGATAGATCTAATGCTAAGTACAAGCATCAACATGATCAACATCGAGTGCAACACAACTTCCAGGTGGGAGACAAAGTGTTCCTACATTTGCAAACAGAGCGCCTCGTTGGACCCCACCGCAAGCTTCACTTGCTCCGATATGGGCCATACACCATCACTAAGGCTGTAGGGAACAATGCCTTCGATCTCAGTATCCCACCATTCCTTGGTATGCACCCAGTGTTCAATGTGGATTACCTTCGGCCTTACTTTCCACCTCTACTGGACACATCTGACATGTAAGAACAACTCACACCAACAGAGTTAAGCCCAAACTGCATGGAACAATCCAAAACTGATCAGATTATGGAAACACAGATCAAGAACACCCACTAGTAGAGGATCCAGCTATATCGAGTTGTCAAAGCAGGCCAAATCCTTCACCAGGGCAAGTGGCTCACCAGGGACCAAGTTCAGAAGAAGTTTCCTCATCTCATGGAGGAACTCAACGCAATGGGGACCATTGCTTCCTAAGGGGGGAGGAATGATCCAAGTGGATATTGGTGGCCACCCGCCTATTCCGTTTGGACCCCCACCATTGTTTCTTTCAGTTTTTCAGTTTCCCTAACTGTAGCACAATTTACTATTTTTGGGATTTTTTCTGCTCCTGAACTTCCGGAGCCATTTTGAGGCCCTAAACGACGTTTTTTGGGCATGGTCTGATAGATGAATATTCTTTTGTTCTAGACCACGATATTCATTTTTGGTAGTTGTATTCCTCGAATAGATATTTCTAACGATGTATCATATCCTTCAAACAGAGATAGCATGCGAAAGTTACGACCTCGGGAAATTGATGTACCAATTTATGCCGACAGGGCCCATATTCTAGAGTTTCATCTCCTGGGGTTAGGTTTGTGGATGTTTGGGTTTTCCATTGTTTCTCAATAAAATATAGGCCTTCTATCCTCATTGGAACATAGAGTTCATAGGCCTGTAGCTGCCACATCTTGATCCAGATTATTTTCGGCACGAAATGAGAGAGGAGATATAACACAGAAATATTTAGAGATACTGCAAGAGAGACAACAATATAACAGAGATATAGAGGAAATATAACAAGAGTCATAGATATACAGTAATACATGATTTCTATTAATGAAATAAATGTACAGAGACTGTAAAAGTACAGAGTGAAAGACTCGCTAGAATGGTGGTAGCTTATCTCTGAGAAGAGATGTGACGGCTACTCGCATTCGCAAGAAGATGACTACAATGAGGATATAAAGGCATTTATACAATAAGAAATAATTTCCAAAACCCTAGACATCCAAAAACCTAACCCTAGGAGATGAAGCGCCAAAATTTTTGTGGGCCCCGTTTGGGTAAGTGAGTACATCAACTTCCCGGGGTCGTAACTTTTGCATACGATCTTTGTTTTAGGCATGTGATATCTCGTTGGAAAGGTATCGTCAAGGAGATTCATTTTCGGGGTTAAATCATTCCTTTGGATATAATTGAGAACCTTAATCTTTAAAAACCTTCATTTGGACCCTCAAAATGGCCCCAGAAGTTAAAACCTGCTAAAAATAGTAAAATGCCAAAATTGCCAGAAAACTGTTTTGAGCCATTTGGAAAATGTGGGTGGCCACTGATATCCACTTGGATCAATCCTCCCTCCTTAGGAAGCAATGGTATCCATTGCGTTGAGTTTTCAGGGGAGAGGAAAAAGCGTTTTTTGAATCTGCATCTTGGTGAGCTGCTTGTCTTGCTGGAGACGTCGCGTTGCTCAGTTTGTGGAAATATGTCACGAACCTGTTGAGGTTGAGGCTGTTAAACAAGTCGAGATACATGAGAGGATGATGTGCCAAAGGAATATTCACACTTTGCTACATCCTTGTCGACCTGCATATGTTGGATAGAAGGTGCTTTGGGAAATCCTGTAGTGGTTGCAGTGTCCTTTTGTTCTTCTTTCGAACAGATTGTGAAGAAGTTGAATTTTGCAGTATGAGATACTACCTTGCGGCACCTTTTAGGTGGAACAGTAGTCAGAACTACCTCTGGTATTCTATAAAGATGACCCCCCAAAGTAGCAATGACACTACATGGTCAAGACTCATAATCAACATGGCGTCTCCACATATATGGTTGGCCCAAGAAAACATCACAAATATCCAGTAGGGCAACATCACATAATACCTCATCCTTGAAGGGTTGGATGCCGTATGAAAATCAAAACTGTTGGCTGACATGGAGATCTCGTACTTGCCGAAGCCACCCGATGTTGTATGGCTGCGGGTGTGGTGTTGTCGACAATCCCAACTGTTTGACGAGCTCTGCTAAGATGAGGTTCTTTTGGCTTCCTCTATCAACAATAAAATGCAGTGGGGTCCCCTTCACCCACATCTGTGAATGAAAAAGGTGCTCCCCCTCTTCTAGATCTGTTGGTTCTTCTGGTTGAATTGTTGTGGTTGCGACAATAGCAGTGGGGTCTACGTCAATGATCTGTCTTTTACCAGTATTTTCATAATCAGATTCTGAATCAGGGTTTGGATCCTTGTCTTTGATCTCAGCCACCAATGACTGTTTTGAGAAACATTCATCAGTGTTGTGCCAGGGGATTTTATGGAAATCACACCATTTTCTGGTGTCCTTCTTTGTCTTCCCGTGACCCTTCTTTTCCTGTTTCTTAGACTGCTTTTCAGGAAGCTGTTTGTCAGGGTCGTATTTATCATACTTTGGATGTTGCGGATTTGCAGGCCCAAAATCCCATTTGTTTTGGTGCTTAAATTTCTGCTTGATTTTAATAGCATATCCATAAGCAACACCGAGTGATGAGATGTCCAGAAAATCCATTTCAGTTTGGATGTATCTGTGTAGAGCCCCGCGGTATTTCAGAACCAAATGTCACTCAGAATCTCTGATACCTATATTGGTGCGCAATGTATGGAAGGTATTTGTGAACTCTGGAACTACTTGGCCCCTCTCTTGCCGCAGTGTGGTCCATCTCATGTACTGGTCCTCATAGTTGCCAATAGGGTAGTACTGTTCCTTTACCGCATCCACAAAAAATTCCCAACTGGGCTCGGACCCATATATTCTAGACTCCTCTGTGGAACTCTTCTCCCAGTAAGTTTCCCACCAATGTTTGACATGGGGGAGAGCCTTAAGGAGTGCGAAGGTGACCTTTTCCTTGTCGAAAAAATTATGAACAGAGAAATAACCTTCTAGCAGATTTAACCATTTATCTAGGGCATCTGCATTTATTTGACCTTCAAATATGGGAATATCAAAATTAACCTATACCTTGAAAGGCGAGGTGCCTCCAAAGTGGCCGCTTGATGAAGATGTGTCTGATGCTATCGGGATGTGTTGAAGGATGTGAGAAAAATTCTCCATCATTTCGTCCCTTTGTCGCGTGGGAGCTTTCTCAAGCAACAGACTGATAGGATCATCTACTCCGTCATTTTTCTTTTCTTTCGCCATTGAGGGTTTCTTGGGTGTGCGAGAGTGATTGTCCTCAAGAGAGACAAGCTTGAGACCCAACTTTCTATACTCAGACCTCGTCGGGGACATGCACTGAAAAACGATCAAAAGCAACCTGCTCTGATACCACTGATCCGGATTATTTTCGAGATGAAATGAGAGCGGAGATATAACACAGAAATATTCAGAGATATTGCAAGAGAGACAACAATATAACATAGATATAGAGGAAATATAACAAGATTCATAGATATAAAGTAATACATGATTTCTATTAATGAAATAAATGTACAGAGACTGTAAAAGTATAGAGTGAAAGACTTGCTAGAATGGTGGTAACTTATCTCTGAGAAGAGATGTGACGGCTACTCGCATTTGCAAGAAGATGATTACAATGAGGCTTTGAAGGCATTTTTACAATAATAAGGAATGACAAAAACCCTAGACATCCAAAAACCTAACCCTAGGAGATGAAGCGCCAAAAGTCATGTGGGCCCCGTTTGGGTAAGTGAGTACATCAACTTCCTGGGGTCGTAACCTTTGCATACGATCTTCGTTTTAGGCGTGTGATAGTTCGTTGGAAAGGTATCATCGAGGAGATTCATTTTGGGGGATCAATTATGCTTTTTTATGTCATTGAGAACCTCAATCTCGAAAAACCTTCATTTGGACCCTCAAAATGGCCCCAGAAGTTAAAACCTGCTAAAAATAGTAAATTGCCAAAATTGCCAGAAAACTGTTTTGAGCCATTTGGAAAAGGTGGGTAGCCACCGATATCCACCTGGATCACATATCTTCTCAGAGATAAGCTACCAATTCCCTAGCTAGTTTATTTATATTCTATCTGTAAACAAATTTTAGTTCTTTGATATTAATGAAATGAAGTGTTATTTCCACTGCATCTTTGTATTCATGGTTATTTGTGTATTTTATTGCGTTCCTGCATAAATTCAAATCATTATCAGTTCCCTGTGAGTGGAGGAAGACTGTTTAGTTTTTATAAGTTGTCAATTAGGGTGTTGGGAGGTGGATTTAGAGTTTCTAGTTCAGTTATAGACTCTTTTTAATTCTAGTCTCGTTAAGATGTCAACGATAGGTTTTAGGTTAAGAGTTTTCCAGACGGATCTATGAATACAAATCTACTTACAAATTCTTGTCTTATTTATTTCCTTCTCACTTTCCAGGGTTTTGATTTCTGTGATGAGACATTATAGAAGTCAGACTTGACAGTTTTCAATGTTGGAGCCTTTTGGTACTTCCAGGTGCTATTCTGAATGGAAAGTGAGGTCAATGCCATGCTTAGTTCGGCTGCCGAGGAGCACTGGGAGAGGACGAGCTTCTACGCCTTGGTGTATGCGATCAATGGGATTAATGAAACTTTACGCCGTTCTGGTAGCAACATTAATACGAAGCCTAATGTAGTTGTGTCACCTCCGGAGGCTCTCACATTGCAAGAACAAACCTCATTTTGGATCCCAGTTCTTTGAAAAATGTTGAAGGGTTAGTAGGTGATAACACTGTGGTTGATCCGTCTGGTAATATTTTTCAGAGACCTGGAGGAGGGGCGGTGGTTGGTACAGGGGTAGTGCAGTGGGTAAAGGGTTATGAGCCCAATAGACCCACTCGTTTAGAACAAAATTTTATAGGAAGGTGCTTTGTAAGGGTTTGGAAACCTAAGAAACAAATGCGAAGGTTGGTCATGGGTTTATATAGTGGACTGGAGGAGTCCTGGAACTTGGCGCTTTGCGCTTTAGTTGGGAGACTGGCATACCGTTCTCGTTGTTTGACTCCGATTGAAGAATGGGTGCGTCGTTTTTGGAAACCTTTACTAGGTTACTTTCCTGAGGTTCTCTCATTGCCGAGAGGGTGGTTGGGGTTTGTTTTTAAGAATCCAGAGGACTATGCACTAATTCTAGAAAAGTTATGGAAATATGAAGGTGGGATATTGATGATTAGAAGGTGGCAGATTAGTTTCAACCCAACGACCGAATATTTCATTTTTAGACATTTATGGGTGCTCCTCCTGAGCCTTCCTTTGCAGATGTGGAACTTTAGAGCCTTGGAGGTGGTCGGGAAATCCAATGGTCATTTATTAAGCGTAGATGAAGCTGCTATGAAGTCGTTTGATAAAAGGATGGAGAAAATCCTTGTTGAAGTGGATATTCATGTGGGGCCTATTTAAATTATAGAGATTCAGTGGCGGGGCCTTTTATTTGTGCAACGTTTGGACTATCTAGGGATACCATTCCAATGTACTAGCTGTAGAGGGACTGGTCACCTAAGGAAAGATTGTACAAATGTATTTGGCTATTTGGAAGATGATGTTACTTCGGATGAAGTGCTCGGGGATAATGTTACACAGATGGAGAAAGATTCAGACACTCTAGATTACCCGAGGCTCAGCTCGAAGGACAACCCGTCTGCACAAGACACAAATTTCATGGGTAAGTTGAAGAACTATTTCCCTAAACTAGATTTCTCTTTATTGTCTTGGGAGCATGATCATTTAAATACCATCCTCTTCCCTGATCAATCCCTTGGGAAAGACCCTGCCTCTGAAAATACTTTTACTGCAGAACCTGAAATGACTGTGTTGGATGGGGACATTTTTTTGAGTCTAGTCGAGGTTCCACCTATCAGTGGGGACACTACCTATTTATTTAGTCAACCGGGTATTGAGGTTGTTAGTGATTCTGTTTTGGACATAATGATTTCTGATTTAGCCCCTCCACTTGTTAAGGCCTCTAATCCTCTTCCTTTATTGAATTTTTTGGGCAATGTTCTGGTGGATAGACAGGTAGGAATTGGGTTTCTCGGGGGTCCCCAGGTGAGTGAAGAAATCATTGATTCTGACCCTATGTGGTCACGGAGTTTGGGCTTCGAAGTCTCTCCTATTAAAACTAGAAGTTCCCGTCGAAAGTTAGGGGCCAACAGTTCTACTACAGATATTTTACCTGTTACTTTCTCTGATCAAGGGGAGCTTAAAGGCATGAAAGAATTGGCAAGGGATAAATCATGATCCTCCTCACCCTAAATATTAGAGGGGTAGGAGGACCTCTGAAACTAGCCTCCCTTCGTATACTTGTGTATAAAACTTCTCCTAACCTAATTTTCCTTCAAGAAACGTAAGCAAGGTCTTTCATGAACAAGATCAGACCTGACTGGATGGTTTATTTTGTTAGTGTTGTGGGGACATTGGGTGGTATTTTAGTATCTTGGGATCCAAATTATTTTGATCTTGTACCTTTTCTAAGCATTGGTGGGATTTTTTTTTCAGGATCGTCTCTTATGGACAACAGGAAGTTATCTTTCCTTAATGTTTACAGGCCCTATCAGGAACACACAACTTTATGGGATTCTGTGGAGGGTTCAGGATTGTTAAATCACAAAGACTTAATTATGGCTGGAGATATGAATTCTACTACCACTCCCGAGGAAGTCTTGGGATACTCAACTAAAAATGACTCTTTGGCGAGGTTTTTAAAATCTCTTTTTCTAAAGAACAATTTAGTGGATTTAGTCCATATGGAGATTGTGCCTACGTGGAAAAATGTTAGGTCTAGTGATGACAACATTGCAAAACGTATTGAACAGATCTATGTTGCAGATGATATTTTAACTTATAATCAAAGTTTTAGTACCTGGGTTGAGTTTCCATTTCTGTCTGATCATGCACTAGTTCTCCTAGAGTTTGGCGTTGGTTTCCCGGTCATTGCCTATCCTTTTAAATTAAATATTGATTGGGTGAGAGATGATTCCTTTGTGGGGATTCTTCGATATGTTTGGAATGATACATGCCATCTTCTTATTTTAGGAGCACAAAGGATATTGGTTGGGAAACTGTCTCTTTTAAAAGCTAGAGTAAAGTTTGGGCCAAGGAGAAGCATAAGAGGGAACAATCATATTTGGCTAATATTGAAGAGGATCTTGAATACAGTTATAACCAATTGACTCAGGGAACTACATCGGTGGCCTCTCCACTTACTTTGTCCAATATTGAATCAGAGAGAAAGAGGTTATTGTTGGCAGAGGAAGAAAGGTGTCGGCAAAAGATTAGGGTGATATCGATAAAGAGTGGAGATAAGAATACAAAGTTTTTTCATCGTTTCGCAAGTTATAGAAGGAACAAGAAGTATATCCGAGAGATAAAAGATGAAATGGTGGGAACTCTTTCAACACAACAAGTCATTAAGGAAGTAGCAATCAAGTACTTCAATTCCTTCTTTAGTGATACAAGCCAAGTTATTCTTGAAGAACAGATCGTCTCTGTCAGGTTATTTCTGACTTTTGTGAATTAGGTTGATGTCCTTATTTTAGAAAATGCAGTGTCTAAGGATGAAATATTTGAGATTATAAAGGGATTTGGGAGAGACAAAAGCCCCAGTCCTAATGGATGGATAGTTGAATTTTTGTACAATTTTTTGATTTGGTCGGGCAGTATTTGGTAAATATGGTAGAGTAATCAATAGTCAGAGGAGAGGTTATCAGTTTGATCAACTCTACTTTTATGGCTCTGATACCCAAGGTTAATAAAACTTCAAGAGAATTAGGCCATTATTGTCTCGGGCACTTTTAGAAGAGCAGTTGGGATTTCTTAAAGGAAGGCAAATAGTGGATGCAATCGGTTCTATGGAGGAATTTCTTCACAACATCAAATCTAAAAAACTTCAAGCTATAATTCTGAAACTTGATTTAAATAAGGCCTATGACTACACCGACTGGGATTTCCTGAGATTAATTTTGCTTCAAAGTGGCTTTGGGATTTCAAAAACTAATTGGATTATGGCTTGTGTTGTCTCCACTTCCTATGCTATTTTTATTAATAGAGAGGCCTCCAAGTTCTTCAAGAGCAGTAGAGGTCTAAGGCAGGGGTGTCCTCTCTCACCCTTACTATTTATTCTTGTTATGGAAGGTCTTAGTCTCTCCTTACAGAAAGCACAAGCTGATGGTATTCTTACGGGGATTAATGTGTCTAGATTGATAAAGATTGTTCACCTTTTATTTGTTGATGACATTCTTGTTATGTCTAGAGCTACTCCAGCCGAATGGGAAAAAATTCAAGAGATTATACATGTGTTTTGTTAGGCTTCGGGTCTGGTTATAAATGTCTAAAAGTCTATTTTCTTGCATTCGGGAGTTTCCCCGAAAAACCTTCAGTGTTTGAAAGACTTACTCTTGTACCCCTGTAAAGAAATTTATTTGGGTTTTAAATACTTGGGCTACCTGTTGAAACATGATAGCTATAAGACGAAGGATTGGCAATGATTAATTGATAAGTTTGAGACTAGGATTAATCATTGGTGTAATAAATGGCTCTCTTTGGGGGGGCACTTTGTGCTAATTAAAGAGGTTCTTGAGAGTCTTCCAATTTATTGGATGACTCTTTCTCATATTTTGATCTCGGTGCTCCACAGGATCCGTAGGATGCATATTGCTTTTCTTTGGCCCGGGAATAAAAACAAGCACTGTTATCACTTATGTAGTTGGCTATCAATTACCAAAGCAAAACACTTTGGAGGATGGGGTCTTCGGAACATTTTAGTTTTCTACAGAGATCTGGCAATGAATACTCTTTGGCGAAATTTGATGAAGCTAGGAATTTGACATCGGGTAATTAAGGATAAATATTTTCCACATGTTTCTGTGGTTTCTTGGTTTCGATCGGCTAAAGCCTTCTCATATTTTGGCTCGCAGTCTTGGAAAAACATCTGAAACACCTTACCAATCATATTTCAATGGATGGCTTGGAAGACAGGTTTGAGGCATTCTATTTTAGTCGGGAGAGATGCCATCCTTGGAATGGGAGAGGATTCATTTTTATCTTTGGAGCTAGTTAATGATCTAAACAAAAGGAATATTCATTTCTTATATCAGGCGATCCGACCCATATTAATAAGTATGCTGGGACAAAATTGGTATAGTGGTATAGAGTTGGGTTTGATGGAGGATCTAGCAGTGGAATGGGATATCTACATAAGGCACTTGATTGATCCAGGCATTGTTTTAGTAGATAGGTGGGATGAGATAATCTTGTTAGGAGGTGATAAGTCTGGTCAAATTTCAGTTAAGAATGTCTATGAAGCACTATCAAACAAAATGTGGAGATTCAAGATAGGGGGATGGAGAAGGAATTTATGGAAATGGGATTTCTCTTTGAAACTAAAATTGTTTAGATGGCTCTTAGTTGAAAACAAAATTCTAACCTGGAAAAATTTGTAGAAGAGAGGTTGGAATGGGTCTAGTTTATGTTATTTATGTAGAGATAAGGGAGAATCAAGCAAACACCTCTTTGTTAGTTGTTCTTTCACTATTTCAGTTTGGGAGGTAGTGAAAAAAGTGTTAAAACTTTCTTATAGGTAGAATGGTATTACGGTGAATGATTTCTTTCAAAACTGGGCATCTCAGAATTTTCTTTTAAATGCTCTTCCTACACATATATGCTGGAATATTTGGTTGGACAAGAATAAATCAATATTTGAGGACATAACCCCTTCTTTGCAGATAATAGAATACCTTGCTTTAGGAACTGTGGGTAATATGTGTAAAAAGAAAATTGTTCCTTCTCCTAAGATTTCATCTACTTTCTTTCCTGTAGATAAAGTCCATGCTTGGTTTGATGGTGTTGCTCAACAAAATGGAAATCTTTGTGGTGTTGGAGGAGTCATTAAGATTGTTGATTAGTTAGAGTTCAAGTGTACCTAAACTGTGTAAGGGGAACAAATACTAGGGCAGAGCTTATGGGAGCTTGGTCTACTTTAATTCTAGCCATAAGACTTTCTATTTATGATTTACATGTTTTGGGGGATTCCAAGATCGTCATCGAATGGCTTAATGGAAAATGAACAATTATGGTATCTAATTGTGATGGCCCCTCTTTTCAGATCAGTTTCTTTTGCACACATTTACAGAGAAGGAAACAATGAAGTTGATTTCCTTTCAAAGAAGGCTCTTTAATTTCCCCGGGGGCATATTGCATACAATCAATGGATTGAAGGCCATGAGGGCCCTACTCTCCATCTAAATTTGTATTGATTGTTCTGATTCTCTCTTAGTGCTCGTCTTTTTGGGACTGCTGTTGGTTTTTTTCTCTTAGTATGAGTGCCTTTTGACGTAGAATACTTCAAGTATTGTATTTTTTGTCGAAAAAGTATGTTTGGTTAAAACTCTAAGAGGATTTTTCATCCATAGATATTTCAAATTATATATATATGAAATTATATTTTTTAAGAAAACAAATCCAAAAAAATAAAATATCTTAAAGGCATTATCTAAATGTTTTATTTTTTAGATTTTATTTTGTATATTTTTAATCGTTGATGAAAATGATCCAATAAATTAAATTAAAACGTTTAGACAACATCTACGTTAAGGAGTGACACAAACAAATAAATGTGTGTCAAAAGCGTAACAAGTCCAAAACGGTAGAATATGCTAAGTAGTCACATAAACGAAAGAAAATATGTGTGAAAAAGGTTGGTAGATTTTGAATGCTCATTAAAACTGCATTAAATGCTTGATAAGTTCAAGCAGGGAAAACGTTTACCCTTTTTACATGTTTTTTTAAACATTCAAATACATTTAACATCTTCTAATATTTATGTGTTTTAAATTATTTGTAAGACCTAAATACGGAACAAGAATACTTGGGTTTTTTAAATATTCACTAAAATAAGTTTAATATCCCTAACATTACCGAACGTCAACATTTGTTGTACCTCTTTCACATTCACATGTTTTTGTGAAATATCTTTTCAACCTAAGTCCACTAAACCTAATATCACTTAATATTTTTCTTTTAAACTGATTTTGAAACCATAAATAGTGAGACTATCTTATTTACTAAATATCTATTAATATAAATCCAGATACATTCTTAATATATATGGATTTTAAATTATTTTTACAACATATAAATTCTAGTTTATGAAGTCATATCCCTATATGGATTTTAAATTATTTTTATAACATATAAATTCTAGTTTCTGAAGCCATACTCCTCATCTGTGATCTTATCTCCACAGTGTTAGATTCTGAAAATTTTAATTTCATAGAGATTTTTTTCATCTTAACTTTTTTCATCTTTAAATGGATTTGTTATGTTATTGGATCATTCTTATCTCTAGTGGTTGCTAATATTTTTATGGAACATTTTGAGACCCCAACCTTTAAGAGCTTTCAATGCAAACCTAAGTGTTGGTTCAAATTTGTCGATAACACATTTGTTGTTTGGCATCATGGCCACTCCTCTCTTATCTCTTTCCTTAACCATCTTAAAAACATTCCCCCATATCTAATTTACTATGTAAATTCACCCATATCTTATTTACTATGGAAATTCAAAAAAGACAACTCTCTTGTCTTTTTTGATGTTCTTATCTCTAGTCTTCTTGATGGCTCTCCCACCCACCAAGTTTATAGGAAGAAGACTCACACAGATAGGTACCTTCATGCCCAATCCCATCATCGTTACAAAATTATGTTGTTCTTAAAACCCTGGTTTCCATTCCTCAATTCCTCGAAAAAGAATGAGCCCACCTAACAAAATCCCTGATATCCAATGGTTACAACCTCTCTCAAAAACCTTTACTTTGTCTTCCTTACATCCCATCACATATCTAAAATCCAGTCTAAAAAGAATATTAAAACCATTTTCAAACCCTACAAAACCCTTAAACAACTATTTAGAACTCCTAAGGATAAATCTTACCAAATTCAGTGCTCATGGGACAAATGTTACATTGGTCAAATGGGTTGACACCATCCACAATCCTATCTCAGAATCACCAATTGTTGAACATTCTTTCAAATCCAAACATCTAATCTAACTATCACTAATCTTGCATTAGAAATTGTGAAATATCCCAATAACTTTAATCATGATGACAGGTACAAACTCAGTCGATCTTAAATCATGATGACGGATACAAACTCACTCAATCTTAAATCGTGATGACGAGTATAAACTCAACCAATCTTAGAGTCCTATTATTCAACACCTAAGGCATAGAACCTAATTAAATTTTTCAATTTCTAACCCTGTTTGGTCTTTCCTCTCCCCTCCTTTACCCTTAATTTCCCTCACTTTCCTATTAATCCTTTACCTTTTAAATTTGAAATCAAACTTCCCTTAGTTTTTCTATCCTTTCATTACATTCTTTTGTTCTTTCTCATCTATCCTTTCTTTTAACCAAATATCTTATTGCCATTTATTCATGTTATTAAAAACTTTCTAAAGGAAAAAACCACAATTTTTGAATAGATTAAATATTTTTTTTTAAAACTTACATTATTTAAGATTATTAGCTTAATTTTTGTTAATTCAATCTTAAAATTAAAATTAAAATTTCCAATTATATTTTATAAATCATATAAAATAATAAATTAATGATTCCACTCCTACCAAATTGCAACAATTAATCAATTAATAATCATTTTAGGCTAATCAATCCCCATTTCCACAAGATACACAGTATCTTATTTAACATAGTAAAACTATAGCGAAAAAATCATATAACATCTGAAAACATTTTTAATCTTTCACTTTATATATTAACTTCACCTTTATCTGTATATATTAACTCCATATAAATATAGTAAAAGGTCATATGATATCTAGAAACATTTAACCTTTTAACTCCATATATTAAGGTTTTCCTGTTGCGCCTTGATTGAAACTGTTTATGTAAACATGCATATGCTAGATGAAATGAATGCAATGAGATCACTTTTTCAAAGTCTATGTTATGCCTTAGTTCATGGTGATAATGTATTTGACTGTTATTACTCGTCTATTCTGTGTTTTAGAGGCTTTCTGATATAATAGCTGTTGCGCTTTTTGATATTAAGCAGAATCGAGCTTAATCGTAAGGTAGTATGACAGACTTTTCTCTTTGAGAAGTGTTCTTGCCATATTCATGATGGTCTAATTTTTTTCTTTCAGCCACTCCATTCTACTGTGGAGTATACCTTGTTGTTGCTTGCATGATGATGCCTTGAGATTTGCAGAAATTTGCAAATTCTCTGGTGTTGTATTCTCCTCCTCCATCTGACTTGAGTGCTTTGATATATTTGCCACTCTGTTTTTCAGCTTCTGCCTTGAATTCTTTGAATTTTGTAAGAGTTTCAGACTTGTGTCTGAGAAAATAGATCCATATTTTTCTGCTGAAATCATCAATAAACGTTAGAAAGTAAAAACTACCATCGATTGACTCTGTTTGCATTGGTCCACATAGATCAGTGTGAACAAGTTCAAGATGTTGTTTGGCTTGATTAGAAGACTGTGGAAAGCTAGTTCTCTTTTGTTTTCCAAGTATGCAAAACTCACATGGGGGAATGTGCTCTTTAAAGATTGGTAGACCTTTGACCATGGAGTTTTTCTGAAGAAGACTTAGACTTTGGAAAGGTAGATGTCCAAATCTTGTATGCCAAACCATTGTTTCATTCAAGGTAGATGCACTCTGTGCATATGGTTGACTCAGATTTGCAGTTCTGAGGGTAAGGGGAAACATCCGATTTGGAGTCATATGGATTTCAGAAATTAATTTTCTGTTGGGTTTTCTATCATAAATTTTGCAAGATGCTCCCTCAAAAAGTACCTTATAGCCTTTTTCAACGAGTTGTCCTACACTTAACAAATTATGTTTCAAATCTGGAACATGGTAGACATTGTTTATGTCTTTCTTTACATTCTGTTTAGTAAGAATAGGAACAATTCCTTTTCCTTGAAATTTGACTAAATAATCATTTCCAAGTGTAATATTAGACGAGATTGAAGAATCAATGCATGAAAGTAATTCTTTGTTACCTGTCATGTGATTGTTGCATCCATTGTCCAGCAACCAAAGATCTTTAGGTTGTTCTTCAGTTTTGTGGCATGAGAGAAACATACCTCCTGAGTTTTCTCCCGTGTGATTTGACACATGTGCTATGCCTGAGATCTGATCTACTTGCTTCTTTCTGCATTCAGATTCATAGTGCCCATACTTTTTGCAGTAATAGCATTGAATGCTTGTTTTGTCATTTAATCTTCTCCCTCTGCCTCTTTGAGGCTGGAAATTCTGATGTTGATTTTGTTGCTGCTGTCTTTGACCTTGGAGATTTTGATTTGGATATTGTTGTCTGTTACCTCCACTGTAGTGAGGATTACTTTGATTGTTCCCTCTTCCTTGGTGACCTCTGCTTCTTCCTCTGCCTCTCCCTCTGCTAAAGGAGAATTGAGTTTTGAAGGCATTGGAGATTGACTCATCTGTAAGATGCAGTCTGGTCTCATGTGTCACCAGAGAACCAATTAATTCATCTGTTGAAAATTTTGACATATCCTTGGATTCAAGGATTGCTGTTACAACCATTTCGAATTTCTTTGGTAAACTTCTGAGAATTTTCTCAATAATTCGTTGATCAGTGATGGCTTCGCCAGTCAATCTGATTTGGTTCACGATTTCCATGACTCTGGTCATGAACTGATCCACATTTTTGGACTCTGTCATCCTTAGAGTCTCGAATTGTGTCCTCAAGGTCTGCATTTTAACTGTTTTGACCCTGTCATTTCCTTGATAGGAAGATTTAAGAATATCCCAGGCCTGTTTGGAAGTACCAACATTTATGATTTTTGAGAAAATCGAATCATCCACAGAATTTTGAATCCAGAAATTTCACTTTATTTTCTTTGTTCCTCAGTGTTGCCTGAGCAATTCTCTGCGCATTTGTCATGGAAGAAAGGGTGGCTGGATCTAGTTCCACATATCCAAGATCCACCGGTTCCCAACACTCTTGTGCTTGCAAGAACGATCTCATCCAAAGAGACCAAAATTCGTAATTCTTTCCCATAAGAATCGGACCTTGAGATGGTCCTAAATTGCTAGACGACGCCATATAAAAAAAATTTGCAGAGAAAAAAAAATAGAGGGAAATTTCGTATTTACCTGTCTCTTTTACTGAAACTAGGTCTGCTGATGTTTGCAATGATTTTGGAACTCTGCGTTCAAAATTTCGCGAGTTTTTGGTTTCGCGATTCTCCGATCGCCGAAACGCCGATTTTCCAATGGCCGAAGGAAGCTTATCGGGCTTGAATTGGCCCTTAGTCTCCTTGTAATGTGACCACCTGCCTTTCTTTTAAAGCGCTACGAGCTTTTCCCATTTTTTCCTTTCAAAATGCCAAGATGCGAAAAATCGCCTTTGGACTTTTCAACGGTCCAGATATTATCGGGATATCGCGAATCGGGACTTCGCGAGTTCTGATGACGAGCTCTTCCTCCTCGTTTCCCCAATCTCCGAGTTGTCGAAATGGCGAAATGATTTCAAAGATCAACGGTCCTCATTGATTTGAGGTCAACGACCCAGATTATGTCGGAGATTCGCGTATCGTGATTTCGCAACTTAAACGCACGACCTCTTGGTCTCTTGATTCCTAAAATGTCGATGGCCCTTTCTTTTCAGGACTTTTCTCGAGTCCTCGGATATACGACACGCATCCCTTCACAATGGACAGTCCTCGTCGTTTCGCGATTTCACGAATTGCAACTCCAAAAGTTCTGTCAACTTGAAACCCCGGATGCTGAAACGTCGACTGTTTCCTCGATGTTCGCCACGTGTCCGAACAAGTGGATGGCTGAGACTTTATCGCTATTTCACGTATCGCGATTTTGCGAGTTTCGAAGTCTTGTTGCGACGGTCTTTCAAAACTGCGAACTCTGAAATGTCGATGTGATGAAGCTTTGATCTGCAGCCACCTGTCCACTGAGATGGACGACTGACAAGTCCTCTCGGGATTTCATGATATCGCATATCGAAGTTTTGGAGGGAAATCGTTTTCTCGTCCAACTCGCGATTACCGACTTTGCGATGAGATAAGATCAATGGCTCACGATCTTTCTCGATCAGCGATCCAGAATGACTCGTGATTTCGCGATTCGCGAATTCTCACGACAGTCTTCTGACCTTACACCTTGTGAGTCACGAAGTGTCGAGATCTCGCCATGTGTTTCTGGATGGATGGTCCAGATGATGTCGGGATTTCGCGACTTCACAAGTCGAAATTTCTCCTGTGCGCTTCAAACGACTAAACGTTGTGCACCTTCTTGTTGATCTAACGGCTGTCGGGCCTTTGCGCAATATCTGACGGCTGAGATGCTTTCTCCTTTTTCGCGCTCTCCTCATCCCTTCTGAACTGGTTTCCCGCCTTGGATCCATTCGCAGGACGACTCTTATGGCCACAATGGTTGTTCCTTGCGTGTTTGACGTGATCTTTTCCGAATTTGATGGAATTTTCTCCTGTGGAAGAAAAATTTGTGAATCTTTCAAAGATTTGAAGAATTTCACGAATTCTTTGTCCATTGCTTACAATCTTTGACAGATTTGAAGAATTCCTGCAATTCTTTAAACGCTCCTTCTTTCTTTAACAATCTTCCACGAATTTGAACAAACGTCCGTGAAATCTTCACTGTTTCTGCCTTCTACAGGAATCTTTAATGAATTCAAACGAATTCTTCAAGAGTTCTCGCCTCCTGCAACTCTTCTTCGTCAATCTTTGACGATTCTTGAAAAAAATTACAAGAATCTTTAAAGTTTCTTCTTCTTCGGTCTCTACTTCCTCGTGGAATTTTCCTTCGAGGATGTTTCGAGAGTATGACGAACAACTCTCCAATCCTTGTGAAAAATACTGTGTCAAATGCTTCTCGAGATCCGTGTAAGCTCTACGCTGTGAGGATCGTGTTGCTCTCCGAACTGTGTGAAGAGGCTTACTACTAAAGCTCTGATACCATGATAAATTGTGAAGCAAAGAGAAATGCAGAGAGAAAAGAATAGAATAGTATATTGTAATGTATGAATAACTGAAGAAGTTAAGAAGTTACAATGCAATGGGAGATGGCTTAGCTAAATAGGCTCAAGCAAGACAAAAATAGAAAGTACAACTGTCCAGTATAGCTGGCAGTGTACAGTCAGACTATTGAGGTTATATTATATTTAATAGTATGAAAGCTAGTATATTAAATCTTAATTGTAATTTAATATCATATAACTCTAAATTTTCAACTTATAATGTAGTTTCAAGGGTTAGATGGTGGGGGTTTCTGTGTTGAATTCCAAGTAAAAAACTGTAAACTTATAATCTCTTATATTTAAGTATATTAATAATTTAATTAATTAGATTATTTTTAAAACATTAAATGTATCATCTTTATATTTTGATTATCATCTATGAAATTTGTATTTACTAAGATGTAAGATGTATGTTGGGAGAGTAAAATAAATGATTAAGAAAATGTTTTTTTTTTTAAATGAATTACATATTCAAATGAGAAATCCAAGTCACAAGTTCAAATCCTAGATATAAAAATTCAAATCCAAAGGATAGAAAAATCCAAAGAAATAGGCTCTCATACCACACTTTAGCTTTTTGGCCAGTCCAAACGTCTATCTCTATTATTCGAGTGTTTAGCATTTTGTCATTGAAGAGTGAAGTGTTCATTCCAAACAGGTTGTTTGCAGAAATTCAAATGCAGCTGAAACCCTAAAAACCCATACAATGTATTCATCAATTCTATATTCAACTGCACAAGCCGCCCTTCGAAGATTCTACTATAGTGAACTATGTCAGTTTTGAAATTCGTGGATCCGACGTTTAGGTCTCTGAGGTTGCCCCATGAAGCACGCTAGAACAATAACTCTTGAAAATGCACCGCCAAAGGCTGTCACAAACATACCATTCTGTCGCTTGCGGTTTAGGTCGTTGGTTTCTCAAGGGTCAAATTTTAGGTGGTTGGTTTCTCAAGGGTCATTGTTATGATGCAATTCGGACATGATTTAGTTATTTCTAAGGACATTGTCCCATCCAACCTCTATGAAGAGGTGTGTTTAAAACATGTCAACCAATTTTTTTATGGGGTCACATGCACATGCATATCAGCTATATTTAGAATCTGCATGCATGTATTCTTTTGTGAACATTTTGCAAGTGGTGTATCTTATTATAATTAGTTTGTCTAATTGTTTGAGAGATGTTATATAGATGAGCATACCCATAGAGGTGGAGAGTGAAGAATGTAGTGTAGTGTGTGGAGTGTAGTGTGTGATATCGATTATCATTGCCCGTGTTTTTTACCCGTATTGGGTTTCCACATAAATCACTGTGTCAATTGTGTGATTGTTGTTCTCGGTTTTTATGCTTGTTTAACTTGTTTATGCTCTGTTAAATTGTTTTGTTTTTTGCTTATGCTACCCAACAAGTGGTATCAGAGTAGCTAGAGGAGCTACAACAGGTGAGTCAAGGCGAATTGTGTGCAGGTTTCTTGTGAATGAAAAAACCTTTGGACGTGTTTTTGGCACATAAGGACAAGCGGACCTGAGTACTGAGGAGAGAGGATATTGTTTTGCAACCAAAGAGTGTGATCACGTGATTTTTAGCACACCAACACTCCATAGGTAGTGTTAGAGGTGTGTTGACTCTCCCATACTTACGAAATATAAATTTCCCCACTTCGGCGCACCAAATTCGTGCATCGCAGAGCATTAGGGAATCAACGCTCTCCTTTCCACACTCACAGAGAGTCGTCCTCCAAATTAGTGTCCCCCGAGGCTTAAAGGAGCGTCGATCTAACAACAACGCTCCCTAAACAGCAATAGAGAAACGCCACCCTATGAAAGTAGGGGAAGGCAAGTGTTTTTATGGAGAAAGGGTGTTTTGCATGTCTCAACAAAAGAGTGATTGAGGGCTTGACTATGATTTGGTAGAGGTTTTTTGAGAAAAATGGCTAAGGTTCAAAGTTTGAAATTCGAAGTTGAGAAATTTAGCGGAAATAATAACTTTCAGTTATGGAAACTCAAGATGTCGGATTTGCATGTGCAACAAGGATTGCAAAAGGCTTTGACGGGCAAGTCAAAGAGACCAGCAGATATATCGAACGAGGAGTGGGATGATCTGGATACAAGAGCTCTCAGTACCATTCATCTGTGTTTGGAAGATGAAGTTATGTTTAACATGGTTGATGAGAAAACAATTTTACTCTTATGGAGCAATATGGAAAGTCTTTATATGACAAAGTCCTTGATGAACAAAATCTTCTTGAAGAGGCAGTTGTACAACTTGAGGATAAAAGAAGGTACAAAAATTGTTGATCACTTGAATGTTTTTAATACTCTCATTTGTCAATTATCTACTATGGAAGTAAAGTACGAAGATGAGGACAAGGAAGTTACACTATTGTGTTCATTTCTAGAGTCTTGGGATCATTTGGTCACATCTATGTGGTTCATCTCAACAAATGCCATTGATTATGACATTGTTGTGGGAGATTTGTTGTCCGAGGAGATCTAGCAAAGAAACCTCAACAACAGAAGTAATGGTGGTCAGAGGTCGGTCTACAAAAAGAGGGAAAAATCAGAGAGGTACATCAAGGTCTAAGTCAAAAGGCAATAAGAGTAAGAAGAAATGTTGGTTATGTGGAAAATTTGGGCATCTCAAGAAGGATTGCTGGAAAAGACAGAGTGCATCCAAGGAGGACTCCACAAAATAAGCAAAGGAAACTAATTTAGTTGAAACAAGTTCAGGTTCCGGTTCAGGTATGGTTGATGAGTTATTGTCTACTTGTGATGCTTCACATCAACATTAGCATTGGTTATTAGATTATGGTGTGTTCAATCACATGTTTCTTCATATAAATTGATTCTCAACTTACCAATCTATTGATGATGGTGTTTTTTTATTGGAAATGATTTTTCTTGTAAAATTGTTGGAGTAGATAGTGTCCATATTAAAATGTTGGATGGTTCTGTAAGAACATTAACATATGTAAGGCATGTACAAGAACTTAGAAAGAACTTGATATCTTTGGGAATTCTAGATTCTGTTGGTTAAACTTGTATAAATCAAGGTGGAGTACAAAAGGTGTCCAAAGGCATCTTAGTAGTCATGAAGGCAAAGAGGATTGAGAACCTTTATTAGCTTGAAGGAAGCAAATAAGTAAATCAAGCAGTAGTAGCATCTGAAGATGCAAGTGACTATGTTTGTTTATGGTATCAATAGTTTGGTCATATGAGCAAGAAATGGCTTAAGGAACTAGTTGATCATAAGTCACTTCCAAATTTAAAGTTTATGAATTTGAATTTCTGCAAGTATTGTGTCTTTGAAAAACAGTGTAGGCAGAATTTTAAAACATGAAGGCATATAAGAAAAGGTATCCTTGATTACATTCATTCAGATGTTTGGGGAACATCCCCTTTAGTTTCTTTTGGAGGATCATCATCATATTTTTTGACATTTATATATGATTACTCCATAAAATTTTGGGTCTATATACTTAAAAGAAAAGATGATGTATTTAATACTTTTAATCAATTCATAGCTTTGGTTGAAAATAACACTGATAGGTCAATCAAGTGTTTAAGAAAATATAATGGAAGTGAGTTCACATCTATGGAATTTGAAAACTATTGCAAGGAAGATGGGATCGAAAGACATAAGACCACAGTTTATACTCAACAAAATGGTGTTGTTGAAGGCATGAATAAGATTCTTCTAGAGAGAGAAAGGAGCATGCTCAGTAATGCCAAGTTGCAGAAGGAATTGTGGACAGAAGAAGTTATTACAACATGCTATCTGATAAATAGGCCACCGTCAACAGCAATAACCTGTAAGATTCCAGAAGAGGTATGGACAGGTTATTCATTTGATTTTTCAAATATGAGAATATTTGGTTGTGATGCTTATGCTCTTATTTCTAAAGATCAACGTTCTAAGTTAGATCCTAGATCAAAGAGATATGTCTTTGTTGGTTATGGTGATAGAGTTAAGGGGTACAAATTGTGGGATCCTACTTCCCACAAAATCATCATAAGAAGAAATGTAGTATTTAATGAATCCTCACTCTTAAAATCAGAATTGGTAGATGTTGAAGTGAGACAAGAACATGTACCACAAGTTCAACAAATTCAGTTGGAAACTCAACCATCTTCAGAAAGGGAGGAGCATGAAGAATTTCCATAAGAAGAAAATGAAGATGCAGAAAATATCCAGGAAACTGGGGATATGCCTCAACCATCTCTAAGGAGATCTACAAGGGTCAAGAATTCTAATACAAGGTATGATGATTATGTTTCATCTATGGATTTGGTTTCTATTGATGGAGAACCTAGTTTTTTTCAGGAATCAATTAAGGTATCTAAAAGTGCTCAATGGAAAGAAAATATGAAAGAAGAAATGGATGCCTTAGAGAGGAATAAAACATTGTACCTGGTAGAAATTCCAAATGACAGGAAGGTTGTCAGTTGTAAGTGGGTCTACAAACTGAAAAAGGGTGTTGATGATAAAGTCGAACGATATAAAGAAACACTAGTAGAAAAAGGGTATTCTCAAAAGGATGGTATTGATTTTCATGAAATTTGTTCACTAGTTGTGAAGCTTGTTTCAGTTCGTGTTGTGTTAGAACTAGTTGCTTTACTTGATCTCGAGTTAGAGCATCTAGATGTTAAAACAATTTTTCTACGTGGAGATTTGGACAAGGATATATATATGGAACAACCAAAATAGTTTGTTCAGGACCACAATAAGAGGTTTGTTTGTAAACTCAAGAAGTCATTGTATGGTCTCAGATAGTATCCTAGGCAATGGTACAAGAGGTTTGATTCCTTCATGGTGAGCCTAAATTTTACAAGAATTGAATATGATCATTGTGTTTACTTTTGAAAGTTGGAAAATGGCAAGTTCATTATTTTGGTTTTATATGTTGATGATATGATCGTTTCAAGCAAAAGTATGGTCGAAATCAATAGGTTAAAGGTTCAGTTGGCTAGGGATTTTGATATGAAGGATCCAAGAGCAACAAAATGAATCTTGGGCATGGATATACATAGAGAAAAGAAAAATGGTAAGCTGTCGTTATCACAACAAAAACATGTGGAGAAAATACTTATGATATTTGGTATGAATGATGTGTACCATATGCTAATGCAATAAGAAGTTTGATGTATGCGATGGTGAGTACTAGACCAGATATTTCACATACAGTTAGTGTTGTCAGTAGATACATGGAAAGTCGAGGTAAAGAGCATTTGGAAGCAGTGAAATGGGTGCTTCGGTATCTTAGAGGAATCCGTAATTATTCTATCACCTATGATGGTTCTAGTGATTTCGTTTGTCGTTATGTAGATTCAGATTTTGTAGGTGACTTGGAAAAAAGGAGATCCTCTTCACGATATGTCTTTACTCTTGTAGGAGGACCTATTAGTTGGATTTCAAATATTTAAAATGAATATATGGCTTCTTCAAATGCATGCGAGGAAATTTGGCTAAAAGATTTGTTGGGTGAGTTTGGAAGGATGCAGGACAAGGTGAAAGTATTTTGCAATAGTCAAAGTGTTATTCATTTGGCTAGAAATCCATATTATCACAGTAATACGAAACATATTTCTATCAAATACCATTTTGTAAGAGAGGTTGTTGATGAAGGGGGAGTGGCTCTGGAAAATTTCCATACAAAAGTGAATTTTGCAGACATGTTTACGAAACCAGTTTTGTTAGAGAAGTTGCGATGGTGTTTGGCTTCTCTTGAATTGCAGAAAAGGTGATGAATTAATTTGGGCATGATATATCAGGTAAATTGTTGTCAAGGTGGAGATTGTTGGAAACATGCCAACCAATTTCCCATGAGGTCACATGCACATGCATATAAACTATATTTAGAATGTGCATGCATGGAGTATTCTGTGAACAATTTGTGTAATTGGTGGATCTTATTATAATCATTTTGTATAATTGTTTGAGAGATGCTATATATACGAGCATACCCATAGAGGTGGAGAGTGCACAATGTAGTGTAGTGTGTGGAGTGTAGTGTGTGAGAGCAACACACGACACTGAGGTGTGTTGTGTGTATGAGAGGAGAGAATGGTTTTATGCCTTTAATTGGCTATTGTAATTCTCCCTTGACCAATAAAAATAAGTATTATCATTTCTCTTAGTTTTTAAACATATTAGGTTTCCACATAAATCAACTGTCAAGTGTGTGATTGTTGTTCTCTGTTTTTATGCTTGTTTAACTTGTTTAGACTCTGTTAAAGTGTTCTATTTTTTTCTTCAACTGCCCAAAAAGGTGAAGTTTAGCAAATTGTTGGAAAAAATAGTTGTTTCCAACAATTGCATTAATCAATTCTGTCTTCACATATTTCCGTACATGATAAGTAGAGAAACTCCATTTATTTTCATTGGAAATTCAACCAAAAATTTTATTAAAAGTACTTAAAATTTTGATGACTAAAATTTCTTTTTAAAAGTTTTGGCCATATCAAAACAATCAAATTTCAAATATGAGAAGGAACTTTTCCTTTTCAAAAGAACTCACGGAAAAACTTGGAAGTTTCAACTTATTAACTCTCTCCATTGCCGGCCGCATCTTCCATTATTAATAAAACTCGTCTGGAGCAGATTGGACTGAAATTTATCGTAAGAAAATGAAATATTTCTATATTGACTCATTTGTTGTTGTGCTACTACTGTTCAGGGTGTGTGTAACGACACGTTACACACATTCATTTTTATGAAGTGTGAACTGTGGCATGGCATGGCCTGATGCCATGTTTGGCATGCATTTAATTTAAAGAGACAAATAAAATTATTTATGTCTTTTTTGGCGTTTCATATTATTGCGTATCCGAGGAATTGTTGTGGGAGCACAAGTGAGAGAACGGTTATTGTTTTTCACATATTGGACTGGGAAGAAGGCAAGCAAACCATCAAGCAGAACGAGGTAAGATTTTCCTTTGTCTCTTTACAATTTCTGAAATTAGTTTCTTTCAATTATGATTTTTAAGTTATCTGATCTATTATGAATTCCCAGTTATCTGAGCCATATTAGTAAGGTAGAGGAATTGTATACCTATTGGATGCATTTCAAGCAAAGCGAGAGAACCATTATTGTTTATAACATATTGGATTGGGAAGAAGGATAAAGTGCGAGGACGAGGAAAGATCTTCCTCCGTCTCTTTAAAATTTATGGAATTCATTTCCTTTGATTATTTATGGAATTGATTTCCTTTGATTATGATTTCTATAATGGATTTAGGTTTCAGGTTTTTCATACATGCATATCGACCATTTAAGGAAAGTCACTCTGCTTGTAATCGGTTACCTTTAATTTTGGTTTTTCTATAATGTAATTTCCAGCAGATCACATGCTATGGCAGATTTAGGTTTACAAATTAAGGTTTTAGGTTTTGCATGCAGGCCGACCATTGAAGATGGGGCTAACCACGAACCTTCCAGCATGCATGCATTCAAGTATTTTACATAGTTGGATTTCATATTCCAGTTAACATAGTTTAATATGAACAAGAAATCACATAACTAATCGGGATTGCAACAATTCAATGTCGTAATGTTTAAAGCTAATGACACATTTAGTATGTTAGTATGTTTTATGATTTTGCTCACAAAATATCATTGCTACTTCTTTCATCGTTGTTAAGATGGATTTAAAAAATATGTGTATGTATGCCTTAAGCTAGGTTTGAAAAGTCATAAAAATAACATATGTTGAAGTCAACGAATTATCATCGATAGTTATAGTCTTTCTATGCTTTCTGCAGGGACTAATAACATATGCCAGGGAAAGATGTGAAAACTACATATGGAACAAGTTTGATTAAGATATTGGATTAGTTCGTTTTCATGTGTTATCAACACATAAAACTATTAAAGTTGTTTAGTTTGATAGCACATGAAACTATTAAGGTCATTGATATCATATGAATATGGTACGAATGAGATGAATATCATTCTCGTATTTACAACAGAGTATTTGAGATAAATGTATTAAAAAATCAGTGCAAACGTGCGTCACACGAGGTTTTAAGTCTTCCTTGAATAATTAATTATTGTATATGAAAAAAAGGTGTTGAGATAATCCACTTCTGTTATTTAACCCACTGTAGCTTTAGTAGAAACAATCAACCAACTAAATGAATTTTAGAAAGGTCTAAAAAGGGAGATTTTCAACTGCAACATTTTCTTTTGTTTTTAAGTCCATCAAATAATTGATTGTTGCACATTTTGATTTTAAACCAAAAAAGTGTTGTGATAATATATGTACAATAATAAAATGATAAGCTGTGATAATGGCAAGGTATTCTATCATAAAAGTACTTCTCGAATCTTAATAACCTGATCAAAATACGTATAAATAACCATGAAAAAATCTACCAAAGAACAAATTGCTTTCATATAACACTATTCGTTTTTTTTCTGGGTTCAATTAAAAAAAAAATCTGATAACCTATGTAAATTATTAAAATGATAGGTTGTGATAATGAAAGGTTTATATCATAAAAATAATTCTAGAATTTCAACAACTTAGTTCAAAAAACCATAAATAACTATGCAAAAATCTACCAAACAACAAATTGTTGGAGGTATTAATTTCTACCTACCAACAACCATCAAATTTAGAGAGAAACTTCGAAAGAGTCCCAACTACATCCATCAGACGCTTCCAGATATTTTCCTCCGAAAATGCTCGATGCTCTAGAGTCTTCTAAAGCCTCTATAAATACGACGCAAATGTAATCGTGTTGAAATCAAGCAATAAAATTTATTTTGTGAGTTATTTGTCTGTGTTCTGCTTCTGACCCCTTCAATTTGGTATCAGAGCTTGGATCTGGGCCTCACTCCCTCGTGGGAGGGCCCAAGATCCTGAAAGGATCCACCCCCGTTTCTGTTCTCAATGAGAGTTGGATGCTGAGCATTGAGCTGCCCTGAGTGCCGTAAGGTTGAGAGTATGTTGTGYATTGTGTTRAGAAGAAGATGCTGCAATTGTTGAGAATCTGCTGAGCCAGAGAAGAGGCCATAGAGTAAGCTGAGAAGAGGTCCCGCGTGATGCTGAGGAGAGCCGTGGGAGCTGAAGAATTTGTTGCTGTGAGAATCGGAGAGTTGAGGAARCCCCAGCTTCCAGAAGAACAGTGAGAGCTCATGGAAAGACGTTTMGTGAACAACTTACCACGAAGGCAGCGCGGAAGTCTGCACCGGCGGAGCCCGCGTAAGGAGAGCAGCTTTTTGTTKTGTTTTGGAGTATCTGGCAGCAGAGGGTCGTTCAAGCAGCCTCTGTAGTCAAAGAGAGAATGAGGCGGTAAGTGGAAATCTTGAGCCTTCACGAGTGCGYGGTAAGCATTGTTATCACATAGTGGGAATTTTAATGGAACATTCGAAAAATTATTTTTAAAAGAGGGAAGATTAATCTTACTTTTTAAATGTTACATGAATGGAATGCCATATGTGACGGAAAAGTTTGTGAGGATAAGAATGGAGAATAGTGAAATCAAAGTCACTTTAATGGAAATTACAAGGGTCTTGAAAAAAACGAAATAGCATGAGTGAAGTATTTGTTTAAAGAGATATGAAGAGGGGTTGTTGTGTTAAATGTGGTGATGAGGGTTTTATTTTCCCAAGGGAGTTGAGTCAAGTGGTGTAAATGTCTTCCACTTTTTGGTAAGGTGAGAGCTTCATTTTGTAATTGTAATATGGCTGAAATGAAATGCATTGTTGAAAGTGTTTGGAATCATTGAGTTAAGTTGTAAAAGGTAAGAGTTGAGTTCAAATGAGAGAAGGTCAAGGTCAAGAGACTGAGTTTTTGAATGAGTTTAAAAGCTTTGTGAAAAGGAGTCTTGAAATGTAAAGTCATTATAGGAGAGTATTAATCTCAAGAAGAGTCAAAAGTGAAAGTTAGTTTGTTAAGCTAGTCAAAATTTGAGTCCAAATCAAATGTTAAAGTAATGTAAAATCATGGCAAGTGGTGAGTCAATTAAGTTTGCCAATCCATTGTCATAGGTTGTCTTGTTGGATATTGATCAAACAAAAAACATATCCATAAAGTATATTGAAAGGAAAAACAAGATGCAGTGTAAAACAATAAAAGACAAACTCATGATGCAAAAGACAAAGGGTGATAGAAGACAAAAAATGGATGATGAAAGACAAGGAAGAAAAACTCTCGTTAGAAGAGGTAAATAACAAAGAAGACTCCAAATGAAGTTATGTAATGCTTAATGGGCATATGTAATGGGCTTGTAATTTGTTGGGCATCTAGTAAAAAATGTGGAATTTTTGTACCTGAAATGAACTGATGCATATATGATGTAAGGGGTGCATGATCGGTAGTACCCGACACCCTAGAGGTTTTTGAGTTGTAAAGCTTAGCCATAGGCATAGGCAAGCTATATTCCCTAAGAGGTTGTTGGTCCAAAGTTGTAAAGCTTAGCCATAGGCAAGGCAAACTATATTCCCCAGGTGTTTAGTAAGCCCTATTAAGACAGGCCTACATGGATTAAAGTGATCATGTAGTGTGTATCCCTCTTAGGCATAAAGAGTGGATGTGGCATCAAGTTGTGGAATTAACCACTAGGTAGGTACGAGGGTGGTAGGTGTACTCGTATCTAAGTTTGATTGTGATCGGAGAAGTTAGATCTTGGATTAAGGGGAGGATTGTGAGAATAAGTAATCTTAAAGTGTGAGTTTGTTGGAACCAAGTTATGACTAAAGGAGTCTAATGTATTGATGAACCATGTATGTGAAAAGGATACCTAGAGAACTGGCGAGTACAACGGATGGTACCCATGTATCTCGGTAGATGGGTCTCTTTTTATATGGACATCAATGATCAGTTGTTTGCAGGTGCAAAAGGAAGATGCAAAAGTTCGAATATTAATCAATGTTATGCAGGTACAAAGAAGAAGCAAAAATATTTGAGGATGAAACCTAAGTAAGTGCGTGCGGTATAAATAAAAAATTGAATGAATCCCAACTAAATAAAGATAGAAACTGAAGATAATGACATGACTCAGATAAGACCTAACCAAGACATGTATTAGTTAAGGAGGAGACATTGCAGATCAAAGGAGAAACTTGCAAAGGCTATGAGCACAAGACCAATTTGAGTATTTGAGGGAAGCATTGGGCATTAAAAACATTGATGTAATTAGTGGTAGAAATTAGAGGGGAGTGTTGGAGGTATTAATTTTTACCTACCAACAACCACCAAACTTCGAGAGAGTTCCAACGACATCCACCAGACACTTCAAGATATTTTCCTCCGAGAACGCTCTCGATGCTCTAGAGTCTTCTAAAGCCTCTATAAATATGAGGCAAATGTAATCGTGTTGAAATCAAGCAATAGAATTTATTTTGTGGGTTATTTGTTTGTGTTCTCCTTCTGATCCCTTCAATTCAAATTGCTTTCACTAAACACTATTCATTTTTTTCGTAGTCAAATAATTGACTATTGTGCATTCAGATTTTAAACAAAAATTTAAAACAAGTCTGAAAAAATACATCAAACAATAAATTGCTTTAACGAGCACTATCTATTTTCATGCAAAAGCTATTGGAAATGGGTAGTATTGGATTAACACCATCACGATGACAACTTACTTTACAATTGTCAAGAGAGCGGTTCTGGGTGCTTTGGGAATGAACTGTTTCGCCCCTAGAAATAACTGGTCAATTAGTAGTTTTGCAAAATAAGTGATGTCCCATCCAATAGATGCATACAATAAAAATTGACAAGAACTGTTCTTACTAGTGTGCACACACCCCAGGTTTCACATGTGCTACTATTTCCCATTCGACTTGTCTTTTTCTTGGTGGTAAAATTTTATGCGGTTTAAGTGCACATAGTTTCTTTTGGTGTAAAAACTAGAATGGGACTAACCTCAAGGTGAAGCGTAATAAATGACAACAATATCGTTTCAAGGTGACCTGTAATAAATGATAACAATATCGTTTTTAGGGCGACTAGGGTACCACTACTCCCCATAGCATCGGGTAACATCTTAACTTGAATTTCATGGTTCGATGGGTAAACAAACTAATCATTAACGTTACCACAAATTAATGTTTTTTTTTTT
>JASDQU010012418.1:12975-24888 GCA_032191745.1 Picea mariana
ATTAGATAAGCTCAATTAAATCTCCAATCGAGAAAAGCTCAGGGCTATCTATCCCCAACATCCCTGGAGTTTTATAGTTTGAGCAAATATATTAATTAGTTAATTGCTTGTTCCGTTTCTATAAGGTTCCATTTTGATTGCTTTAGCAAAATCGTGACCTCACATCCTGGTGGACCTGCCTGCTAAAAGGCTAATCCCTTTTTATACAACTCACAGAATCGACCTCCATTATTATTCCTCCACCTCAATTTCTATAGAATTCAATTAAATCCATGGTATATCTTGTGAACAAAAACACTATCCGCAGGCAAGAACATAAGGAACATTATTGATGAACAGGAACTGGAAATCCCGGGTACCTCGGAGCAAGATAGAGGAAAGAATTGAAGGGAAGGCAGATGGGCAGCAGATATGGTGCTGTTCAACTAAAAAATTTTCACATGCTACGTGGCCTCAATGCAACCAAGTCTTGTGCTGCAAACAAAACGAAACAATCTTCCATGTCAACAACTATCTCAAGTGGTGGAGCTTCCACCAACACTCTAAAATGATTCCCAAAGTGGTGGAGCTTCCAACAACACTCTAAAATGATTCCCATTTTTTCAAAGAGACAAAAGTGATTTTGGTGGTTTGGGCTTTTAATTCATTTAAAGGATTTGGCTTCTTTTTACATATATAAATTTAGAGTTTTGTATGCCATTTCTTTGTTATGCTATATAAGACACTTTCCTCCTCTTAGTCCTATGCTTGATTGGGAGAGGTAAATTGTCCTCATCTATATTTGTTAGATGACCATTGATGCACTCATATGGTTATCTAAACTCTAACTGCTAGCTGCAATCGTATCCATCGCTTGGCAACATCCATCAAAATGGCACAATCTATGATGCCCTTTCACTTTTCCATTTTTTTCATGCTATTATGACTATATGGAAATATCATTGCTAAAACAACCACAATCATCAATGTTAATGTTGTTATTTGGATTCAACTTGGGAGATGTAACACTGTAGTTAAATATGGTAGTGGATCAAATAAGATAATATGTAAATATTGTACATTGAAAATAATTAAGGACAAAGTCATGGAGACTAAGTTTACACAAGAGAGAGGGGGTTAAAAGGAGGTCTAAGGAGAAATTCCACATGCCTAATAAACCCAAGCTACTTTTATAAATCATTTTATTATTAATATTTACTTTCTTTTACTTACTAAGAATTAATCATTGGATGCATGTAAGAGGTTGGTGGGAAAGTTATCTCACCTAGCTATTGAAGAACCAACAAATAAACTCATGATGCAAATTGTGTGTAAAAAGTTGGTCGAGAAGTCATCTCAGCTAATTATTGATGCATGGGTTCTGTAGGTGTTGACAAAATGGGAGGTAGCCATAATGGGTATTGAAGACGGCTTGTTGGAGTTGGAAAATGCAAGGAGAATGAGGTTATTATGCCTATGAGTGAACTATGTAGAGAAATAACCCAAATGAGCATGTGAGGATGTTGTTGTGAGCACTCCTGTACAATTGAAATTCCTAGAGTTACCAAATGAGAGATTTCATGGCCAAATTCTGTTGAATCCATAGAGGGAAGAGGGATAGATTGAGGAACTGTGTGGTAGAGAAGGGGACCTCATTCCTTGGGTTTTGCAGGTTGAGGCAAAAAAGCGTTGGTGGATTGGAATTGTTGTAAGAGTTAGTTTATTGGGAATTTATTGGGAATTGAGATGTTGAGTGGATAGTAGCCAACAATAAGAACCATTCTTTCTTGTGGATTCATAGCCCCATCTTGGGGGTGACCCACTGCTAAGAGAACTAGAGTAGAAAAAATTGTGGTTGGTTGAAACATCTCATGTTTGCAACTAGTTCTGCATTTTTTTACAAAGAAACATGTTCTTATCACTATTTCCATTTACAATATTAATGTTATGTTTGAAATTTGTGTTTTGTTGCATTTTTCTCTCGTTTCTAAGCATTTAAATGTCTATGCTTAAATAATCTACATTTATGAATTTAAACTTATTGGATAGTTGCATGAGCATTTTTATCATGTTGTGTGCATTTACTTTAATGGGTATCGAATTATTTCATTTTGTTGGGTAACGGGTGTGTTACATGATAATTTGTAGAGAAGTTAGTGTTTAGATTAATTCACTCTTGATGCCACTAAGACTACTAAGAGCTGGGAGAGCCACCTCCTTTGGCCCTTCCTTATTCACCTCATCTATTCATGCTTCACTCCCAATTACTTTATAGGAATTGTGCATCACCAACAATTTCATTCATACATACATAAAAAAATCTTGTCAATCACAAAAACTACTTAGAAGAAAAATGAAAAAACATAATTTATCAAATAATTATGTAGTCAGAAACATAGATTGCTTAGAAATGGTGTATTTATAGAAAATAGTTATGTCATTAATGCATTCCTAGTCTGAAACATCCCTTCTACTAATCTACTATTCCTACTCGTATTCTCATTTCATCTACATTTGTTCCTAGTCCTACTCCAACTCTCCATCAACTGATTTTGATTATAGAGATTCAATAGGAGCACTACTAATGAATAATTCCATAACACACCCCAATTCATTTCATTGTCACTTGCTTGCTAGCTCACATACATCTCAATACAAACAAAGATGACACACCATAACAATATGAAAACATGCACATCATGCTGGACACTTGGAATGGTTGCAATCACGATGTGTGGTGGTCAATTTGAGGGAGGTGTGGCGGTCAATTTGAGGGAGGAGGAGGAGTGATACAACATTCTCTTAATTTAATTTTTTTTATTGTTAATGCAAGAATTGACGTTGTTGATTTATTCCTTTCACATCACTTGATTTTACAAGGCATGGTTTTCCATCCTTTTTTGGTTCACATACTCAATCTATGAACTCAATGCAAACCATGTCCAAAGGGAGCCATTATTTGTTTCTTTTCCAATAGACCTTGCACCAAAAGCTAAAAAAAAAGTTCATCTACCAAACCGTAAACCTCTTATATGCTTCTTTTTTCCTCTGCGTGTTGTTCCCTCCTGCCTATCATTCATCCATAGCGTCTATGTGCTTCCAAAAACTCAAGGCAATGCCTCCATCTCTTCTCCTTAGCATGCTAAGAAGTTGTTTTTTTGCAGGTTCAAGAACTAAAATGAATCTCCACTTTGTTGAATTGCTATATTGTTATATAGGTTGAGTGGGCCTAATGGTTAAGAACATGTCTTACCTCATAAGAGGTCACAAGTTCAAATCCAGAGGGGGGTAGGGTATGTATACCTTCGTAGACTTTACCAGTCAAATCGCTGGGTGGAGGGGGTCCCTTGTCCCACAAACAAGGGGGTGTCATACACCACTTTGGTGTCTTGCTTGGCCGTAACCTTAAAAATAGATTATATTATTATTATTATTATTTTTCCATACCACATGTATGCCCTTTGGAGTAACTTGGCTAGTGGATGACATTGTGTATTATTCATCTAGATGTATACATGTTGGTTGATTCATTGAAAATATGTATGCTTGTTTTATGACTAGGAGGTGTTGATTAAACTTATCCTCACTCTTAAACGTTGCATGATCCCTCTCTATTAGTACCTATTCACATTAACAAGTACAAATACGAAACCACCAACAATAAAAACATAGGCATGTACACTACATTCCCAACATAAAGTTTTACAACATGGAATTCATATACTAAAATCAAAACATACTCTTCATAACAATGATGGATGGAACTATAACTTTTGGATCAATTTTTCCACATGGAATTAATATTCTCTGGTAGTGGCATAATTATCAATAAGCTTAATGCCAAAATTTATTACAAGACTCTATTGTTCCTAGCTTCCTCCATACGAGAATTTTCCAACAATAGCCATTGATCCTTCAACCATGACCCATTGTATTAAGAGCCACCCATTTGTCTTCTCATGTGCTAATAGGAAACATCACCACAATAGCCATGGATCCTTCAACCATGACTCATTATATTGAGAGCCACCCATTTGTCTTCTCATGTGCTAATAAAAAACATTACCGTGAATGCAACCTAGTATGGAACCTATGACTTGAATGAAAAGAACATTATCAAGTACTTCTTCCTTACCATTTATTATTCTCACAACTAGAGCCAAATTTTTAGTGATTGGTGGTAAACAGTTCAACTCTACATGGACCAAACTAGGGACAATTTGAGAAGAAATGTTATTTTAGGATAGGATCAAAATGACGATTATTCCTATTAAAGTCCTGAAGGTTCACTTTCAGTTTGTAGACTCACTTCAATTGATAACCTTCCTATCCTTTGAAATTTATACCAAGTCCCATGTTTTGTTCCTCTCTAAGGCATCCATTTATTCTTTCATAGATTTTTTCCATTGAGCACTTTCATATACCTTAATTGCTTCTTGATAACAACTAGGTTCTCTATCAATAGAAACCAAAGCCACAGATGAAACATAATCAACATGCCTTTTAGGATGATTCTTGTCCCATGTAGATCTCCTTAGAGATGTTTGAGGTATATCCTCAGTTTCTTGGATATTTTCTACATTTTCATCTTCTTCTTTTGGAACTTCTTCATGCTCCCCCTTTTCTGAAGATGGTTGAATTTCCAACTAAATTTGCTAAACTTGTGGTACTTGTTCTTGTCTCACTTCAAAAACCACTAGTTCTGATTTTAAGAGTGAGGATTCATCAAATACTACATATTTGCTTATGATGAGTTTGTGGGCAGTAGGATCTCACAATTTGTACCCCTTAACTCCATCACCATAACCAACAAAGACATATCTCCTTCATCTAGGATCTAACTTATAACGTCGATATTTAGAAATAAGAGCATAAGCATCACAACCAAATATTCTCATATTTGAATAATCACACGAATGACTTGTCTGTACCTCTTCTGGAATCTTACAGTTTATTGCAGTTGATGGTGACCGATTTACCAGATAACATGTTGTAAGAACTGCTTCTTCACATAATTCCTGCTGCAACTTGGCATTATTGAGCATGCTCCTTGCTCTGTCTATAAGAGTCTTATTCATGCATTCAACAACACCATTTTTTCGAGGAGTATAAATCATGGTCTTATTTCATTCGATCCCAAATTCCTTGCAATAGTCTTCAAACTCTATAGATGTGAACTCACCTCCATTATCTGTTCTTAAACACTTGATTGACCTGTCAGTGCTCTTTTCAACCAAAGCTTTGAATTGCTTAAAAATATTAAATACATCAACTTTTCTTTCAAGTAAATAGACCCAAACCTTTCTAGAGTAATCATTTAAAAGTATGATGATTCTCCAAAAGAAACTATACTGGATGGTCCCCAAAAATTTGAATGAATGTAATCAAGGATACCTTTTCTTACATGTCTTCATGTTTTAAACTTTTGTCTACACTTTTTTCCAAAAACACAATACTTGCAGAAATTCAAATTCAAAAACTTTAAACTTGGAAGTGATTTACGATCAACCAGTACCTTAAGCCCTTTTACGATCATATGACCCAAACATTGATGCCATAAACAAACAGAGTCACTTGCACCTTAAGATGCTACCACTACTTGATTTTCTTTTTTCCTTCCTTCAAGTTGATAAAGTTTCTCGATCTGCTTTTCCTTCATGACTACTAAGATGCCTTTGGACACCTTCAATACTCCACCTTGATTTGTACATCTGTAACCAATAGAATCTAGAACTCCCAAAGATATCAAGTTCTTTATAAGTTCATGTACATGCCTCATATCTATTAATGATCTTATAGTACAATCCTGCATTTTAATCTGGACGCTACCAACCCCAACAATTTTACAAGAAAAAACATTTCCCATAAAAACAACACCATCATCAATAGATTGGTAAGTTTAGAACCAATTTCTATGAAGAAACATGAGGTTGGACGCATGAGAATCTAATAACCAATGTTGATGTTGATGTGAAATATCACAAGTAGGCAATACCTCATCAACCATATCTGAACCTAAACTTGTCTTAGCTAAATTAGCTTCCTTTGCTTCTTTTGTGGATTCCTCTTTGGATGCATTTTGTCTTTTCCAGCAATCATTCTTGAGATGCCCAGATTTGCCATATAAACAACATTTCTTCTTACTCTTCTTGCTTTTTGACTTTGACTTTGATGTACCCCTTTGACCACCATTGCTTCTGTTGTTGAGGTTTCTTTACTCGATCTTCTCCTCATCTTCTCAGACAACAGAGCTCCCACAATAGTGTCATAATCAATTACATATGTTGAGTTGAACCACATAGATGTGACCAGATGGTCCCAAGACTCAGGAAATGAACACAATAGTGTAACTGCCTTGTCCTCTTCTTCGTACTTTACTTCCATACTAGATAATTGACAAATTAGTGTATTGAAAACATTCAAATGATCAACAATTTGTGTACCTTCTTTCATCCATAAGTTATACAACTTCGTTTTCAAGAAGATTTTGTTCGTCAAGAACTTTGTCGTATATAGACTCTCCATTATGTTCCATAAACCTATTGTTGTCTCCTCTCCAACGATGTTAAACAACACTTCATCTGCTAGACAAAAATGAATTCTCAGTCCTCGTTTGTCATGCTTGCCGGTTTCTTTGTCTTTCCAGCTAATGTCTTTTGCAATCCTTGTTGCACAAGCAGATCCCGCATCTTGAGCTTCCGTAGCTCAAAGTTACTCTTATCGTTGAATTTCTCCACCTCAAACTTAGAACTCTACACTTAAACCATTAACACAAACCAAAAAATGCCCAAACCAAGCTTATAATACTAAACCTTTATATGAAAGAACCAATTTTGTTCAAGATTAAACCCAAAAATAAAAATATTAATTTAAAATATTTACCCACATCCACTTACATATATATATATGATCCTTTTAATAAAGTTTACTAAGGCGAATCTCATGCATAATAGGACAAAAGTCTATCCACTTTTATATATATATATAGGATCCTTTTAATAAAGTTTACTAAGGCGAATCGCATGCATAATAGGACAAAAGTCTATCCTTTATAAAGATGATTCTCTTCTAATGCAATCTTCTTATAAATAATTAAAAAATAAGTTTTTTTATACCTAGGGCTCCATGCATACAAAGTCGACTTTCATATCCCAACTTTCCATGGGCATCACACCTTTCAAAAATAAAGTTTACCAAGGCGAATCTCATAATGCAATCTTCTTATAAAGAATTCAAAAAATAATTCTTATAATGCAATCTTCTTATAAATAATTAGAGGATAAACAAACATCCTCTAAGAACACGTTTTCAACACAGATCTCATCATCCGACCTTCACATCCATCCTCTAGTTCAGAGTAGTGGGTTTTCTCCAAACATCTTCAACTCATTTCTTCTCGCTACATGTTTGTTTCTATTTGTTTTACCTAGAAACAACGTTGCGTATCAATTTGGAATTCATCTTTCGCTACCCTTCAGACTGCACCGACCTCGCTCCACTTCACATTGCAAATTGAAAGTGTGGAATATTTTGTTTAAGTGACATAGAATGGGTCGTGGGAGAGAGAAGAGATCGATTGGGTAACGAAAAGAGAAAAATAGAGATGAGATATAGCCGTTGCATTTTCAATCTAGTGCTCCAACGAAATCATATAATACCGGCTCTTCATTGATCATTCATACCAAATACTATCGATTTTGTTTGGCTTCCACCATTGCTTATGCGTTCTTCAATATTCTACTGATAATCAAGGAAGGTAGATTCATCACATAAATCATAAATGATTTAATCGATAATTTAATTTGGAAAGAGTAATCGATAATTTAATTCAGAAAGAGTAAGGTATGTATATTTTGATAAATTTTATCAATAAAATTTTTGGACAAAAAAAATGTCATACACCAATTTAATTAATTTAATGTTAACTTAACAATGACCTTAAAAATAAATTATTATTATTATTATACTATATTACTGCAAATTAAATATGAAATGAATGAACGAAGGCTCTAAAATTTTATTAACAATCGACTTCTTACCAAAGAATTGGAGAAGTATCTGTACGGAATGCGGGAATTCCTTACGAATTCTTGTATCTTTTTATAAGTGTAAAGCATAAATATAAATATAACAAAACACGCATAATTCAGTTAAATGTCTTTTATTTATATAAAATAAAAATGACAATAAAATAAAATCAGCGTTTACTTTTTCGAATTTCCGTGTGCAAATTTTCAATGAACTCGTCTGCATTATACCAAACCCATCTGCAATATCATCATACCTCCACGCAATCTCAGAAGATAAAACGTTATTACTCGGAATATGGGTAAAATTCGTTACGCTATGAAGCTTAGCCCTTGCCAGGTGGGAATAGAATTGAATTTGCGACACCCAAATTGCAAAATTGGTTATAATTCAAAATAGAAAGACAGAGTGGCGTAGTTTCAGTCTGTTTATCAATTAACAATAGTTAGGTGAGGCCTCACAACAGTCCTTACGACTCGTCCAGGATTCCCTCAACGTCTACACCATTAAATCTCGTGCTAGAGTCGGCTTTCAAGGGAGTTGTAATTGTTCAAAAATGTATAGTAGAATTGCATTTTTTTTTTTTAAATAATGATGTACAACCTTATGTACATCTGTCATATTGAGTTGTAGATTGTAGAGCGCATGTCCATGCAAAGATTATAAATACTTATTGTTATAAAGATGATGATGATGAAAACCTCCAATCAAATCTTAAGAGGGTAAGGGATTACTTGCAATTTTTTAGAATTTTGTTCGTGTAGTTCAAAAGCATTAAAAAACTTTTTCCAAGGTCTCATCTTCAACCTTCTTAGTGTCACAAGGTGGCATACCCTTTCATCCCATGGCTTTTTAGGAATTGACCAATGCCTAGTTTCACAATAGAGCTGGGGAGAATTTGTTTTTATCTTATCAATGCTTATTTTTTTCTTTACACTTGTCAAAACAAAGAGATAATTTTGATCTTCTAGATTAGGGTTGATTACCTCTTTATAATAAGTTAATTTTTTTTTCCCCTCTAAGTCTTTGTCACACCATATTTTCTCCTTAAATTTAATGATATTTTTTATAGTATCCTTATTTAGCAAAATGGTCTCTTCCATGATTCCCCAATGGCTAAGCCAAGACTAGGCATTTTTATGCCATCCTAGCTTCAGTGGAAGGTGGTTACAAATGAATTTTGAAGCAATTTTAGGAAGCCTTTTGTTTTCCATGTTGTTTAAGTTGTTCTTATACATTAGGTATCTAGTCATAGACGTGCTTTCAATGGAGGAAAGACTTGCCTCTAAGAGGAGGATGGGATATGACTTATTTCCTTTAATTTTGAGATTATAGGTGATAAAATTCTTTTGGGTTTGCTCTATCTTTCTCGAGGATTTATTGTTTTCAAGATTTCAAGCCCATAATAAGCTTTCTATGACCCAATAATCCTTTTCTCAATGCTATAATTCTAGTTGAGTTTGTGGTGAATATGGAATCCAAGATATTTGTTTGAAGCCACTTCCTCCAAATTGTTGTTGTCATATACCAAAGTATCATAAGTGATCTTATTGGATTTAATAATCATAACCTTAGTCTTGTTAATATTAACATATTAACAGTCATACCCCTATTGAAGCAAAAATCCTTGAGGATTCTTACTTGCTTTCCAAGATTATGGGGACTCTTGACCATAAGAACAATATACTAAAGAAGAAGATTATGACTATACCAGAGTGGAAGTAGGGCCTACTGATAAAGTTGAAAATCAACCACTACCACTTGGAAATCAATCAACTATGAGTGCGAAAAATTTAAAAAGCTTTTAAGTTGCATGAGTGAGAAAAATTTAAGAACTTTTTAAGTTGCATGAGTGTTTTGCATAAACTTTGTCCAAACATTGTCCATCACGTTTGTGTTTCGAGCGAATTCCTTCGTAATCATTTTAATTTTCAAGATATGACCAAATGTTTTCTGTAAAATGTTTAGAAAACGCTTGCACGGGAAAAGGCTGGTTCCAGATTTGATGCCTTGGCGCTCGCAAGGTTGAAAAGAAGCGTCCCATGGCATGTTTTAACTAACCACCCGAGCATGGATTGTATATTCAATATTCTTATATTCAATATTGAAAAGAAGCGTCCCATGGCATGGATTGTAGATTCAATATTCTTATATTCGGTTGGGGAATGGAGCAAAGTCAACTGTTAAACTTTGCAGTATGCCGTTGGATGCCGTATGGGTTCAGGCTGACCTATCGTCTATCTCCAAATTAACTTTGATTCATGTCCATTAGAAAAGCTCAATTAAATTTCCAATCGAGAAAAGGTCAGGCCTACCTATCACCTATCCCCAACATCCCCGGACTTTTATAGTTTGAGCAAATATATTATATCCCCAACATCCCCGGACTTCTATAGTTTGAGCAAATATATTAATTAGTTAATTGCTTTTTATATTTTAATTGCTTTAGCAAAATCGTGACCTCACATCCTGGTGGACTTGCCTGCTAAAAGGCCAATCGTATTTATCACTTAGCAACATCCATCACTCTCACTGCTAGCTGCCAATCGTATTCATCACTTAACAACATCCATCACCATGGCACAATCTATGACGCCCTTTCATTTTTCTCACTAAGCGACATCTCACCATGGCACAATCTATGATGCCCTTTCACTTTTTTACTTTTTTTTCATGCTACTATGACTATATGCAAATAGCATTGCTACAACAACCACAATCATCAATGTTAATATTGTTATTTGGATTCAAATTGGGAGATGTAACACTGTAGTTAAGTATGGTTGTGGATAAAGTAAGATAATATGTAAATTGAAAATAATAAAATAAAAATATAAAGTCATGGAGACTAAGTTTACATAAGAGAGAGGGGGTTAAAAGGAGGTCCAAGGAGAAATTTCACATGCCTAATAAATTCAAGCTACTTTTCTAAATCATTTTATTATTAATATTTACCTTTTTTTACTTATTAAGAACTAATCATTGGATGCATGTAAGAGGTTGGTGGAAAAGTCATCTCACGAAGAACCAACAAATAAACTCATAATGCAAATTGTGTGTAAGAGGTTGGTCAAGAAGTCACCTCCGCTAATTATTGATGCATGGGTTGTGAACAATCACCCATGGGAAGTGTGAGAGTCAAACATGAATGGAAGAAGAAAATGAAATTCGAGTAGAGGGAGGGAGTTAGTTTTACAGTTAGGTCGAAGAGAGGAAAAGAGAGGTCCGGTGATGGAAAAAGGGGAGGTAGCCATAGTGGGTATTGAAGACAGCTTGTTGGAGTTGGAAAATGCAAGGAGAATGAGACTTATGCATATCAGTGAACTATGTTGAGAAATAACCCAAATGAGCATGTGAGGATGTTGTTGTGAGCACTCCTGTACAATTGAAATTCCTAGAGTCACCAATTGAGAGATTTCATGGCCAACTTGTGTTGAATCTCTACAGGGAAGAGGGATAGGTTGATGAACTGTGTGGTAGAGAAGGGGACCTCATTCCTTGGGTTGTGCAGGTTGAGTGAAAAGAACGTTGGTGGATTGGAATTGTTGTAGGAGTTAGTTTATTGGGAATTTACTGGGTATTGAGATGTTGAGTGGATAGTAGCCAGTGATAGGAACTGTTATCCCCGATTTCTAGGGATAACTAGGAGATCATGTCTCGAGGCCCACAGGACCTAGACATGAAGTACCGAGAGAAAGATTGACTTGAGCATGGCCCTGGAGGGCCCATCTTTCTTCTTCTTCATCAGACCTGTCCTGTCAGCAGTAGCAACATCCATCACCTTCAGCTTGGACTTGCATCGGAGAAGACTCTTGCTCCATGAGGTAATTGGTCCAGGTATCATGGTATGTGTCATGTTTGATCATTATAACTTTAAGATATATGCATCAGGTTCCTTACATTTCT
>JASDQU010012418.1:24988-36263 GCA_032191745.1 Picea mariana
CCTCTCGTTCAAAGTAGAGTTAGGTTAAAATATGATGATGAAAATTTCCAATCAGATTTTAAGAGGGTAAGGGATTACTTGCAAATTTTTAGAATTTTGTTCGTGTACTCCAAAAGCATTAAAAAACTTTTTCCAAGGTCTCATCTTCAACCTTCTTAGTGTCACAAGGTTGCATACCCTTTCATCCCATGGCTTTTTAGGAATTGACCAATGCCTAGTTTCACAATAGAGCTGGGGAGAATTTGTTTTTATCTTATCAATGCTTATTTTTTTCTTTACACTTGTCAAAACAAAGAGATAATTTTGATCTTCTAGATTAGGGTTGATTACCTCCTTATAATACGTTAATTTTTTTTTTCCCTCTAAGTCTTTGTCACACCACATTTTCTCCTTAAAATTTGATTTAATGATATTTTTAATAGTATCATTATTCAACAAAATGGTCTCTTCCATGATTCCCCAATGGCTTAGCCAAGACTAGGCATCTTTATGCCATCCTAGCTTGAGTGGAAGGTGGTTACAAATGAATTTTGAAGCAATTTTACGAAGCCTTTTGTTTTCCATGTTGTTTAAGTTGTTCTTATACATTAGGTATCTAGTCATAGACGTGCTTTCAATGGAGGAAAGGCTTGCCTCTAAGAGGAGGGTGGGATATGACTTATTTCCTTTAATTTTGAGATTATAGGTGATAAAATTCTTTTGGGTTTGCTCTATCTTTCTCCAGGATTTATTGTTTTCAAGCTTTCAAGCCCATAATAAGCTTTCCATGCCCCAATAATCCTTTTCTCAATGCTATAATTCTAGTTGAGTTTGTGCTGAATATGGAATCCAAGATATTTGTTTGAAGCCACTTCCTCCAAGTTGTTGTTGTCATATACCAAAGTATCATAAGTAATCTTATTGGATTTAATAATCATAACCTTAGTCTTGTTAATATTAACATATTAACAGTCATACCCCTATTGAAGCAAAAATCCTTGAGGATTCTTACTTGCTTTCCAAGATTATGGGGACTCCTGACCATAAGAACAATATACTAAAGAAGAAGATTGATGACTATACCAGAGTGGAAGTAGGACCTATTGATAAAGTTGAAAATCAACCACTACCACTTGGAAATCAATCAACTATGAGTGCAAAAAATTTAAAAAGTTTTTAAGTTGCATGAGTGAGAAAAATTTAAGAACTTTTTAAGTTGCATGAGTGTTTGCATAAACTTTGTCCAAACATTGTCCATCACGTTTGTGTTTCGAGCGAATTCCTTCGTAATCATTTTAATTTTCAAGATATGACCAAATGCTTTCTGTAAAATGTTTAGAAAACGCTTGCACGGGAAAAGACTGGTTCCGGATTTGATGCCTCTGGCGCTCGCAAGGTTGAAAAGAAGCGTCCAAGTCTCATGTCAACATTTTTAGCAGAAAGCGAATACTCATCTATGCATTTCAATTAAAAACGAACAGTTTCTAGTAATAGCACGTTATGCAAATCTTCCACATACTCTCGTTACAGTCAACTTTTAATGTCGTTTTAACTAACCACCCGAGCATGTTTATCGTGATTGTAGATTCAATATTCTTATATTAACTGCAGATTCGGTTGGGGAATGGAGCAAAGTCAACTGTTAAACTTTGCAGTATGCCGTTGGATGCCGTATGGGTTCAGGCTGACCTATCGTCTATCTCCAAATTAACTTTGATTCATGTCCATTAGAAAAGCTCAATTAAATCTCCAATCGAGAAAAGCTCAGGCCTACCTATCACCTATCCCCAACATCCCCGGACTTTTATAGTTTGAGCAAATATATTATATCCCCAACATCCCCGGACTTTTATAGTTTGAGCAAATATATTAATTAGTTAATTGCTTTTTATATTTTAATTGCTTTAACAAAATCGTGACCTCACATCCTGGTGGACTTGCCTGCTAAAAGGCCAATCGTATTCATCACTTAGCAACATCCATCACTCTCACTGCTAGCTGCCAATCGTATTCATCACTTAGCAACATCCATCACCATGGCACAATCTATGACGCCCTTTCATTTTTCTCACTAAGCGACATCTCACCATGGCACAATCTATGATGCCCTTTCACTTTTTTACTTTTTTGTCATGCTACTATGACTAGATGCAAATAGCATTGCTACAACAACCACAATCATCAATGTTAATATTGTTATTTGGATTCAAATTGGGAGATGTAACACTCTAGTTAAGTATGGTGGTGGATCAAGTAAGATAATATGTAAATTGAAAATAATAAAATAAAAATATATTGTTGAGTTGCAAGTAATAAAGACAAAGTCATGGAGACTAAGTTTACATAAGAGAGAGGGGGTTAAAAGGAGGTTCAAGGAGAAATTCCACATGTCTAATAAACTCAAGCTACTTTTTAAAATCATTTTATTATTAATATTTACCTCCTTTTGCTTATTAAGAACTAATCATTGGATGCATGTAAGAGGTTGGTGGAAAAGTCATCTCACCTAGCTATTGAAGAACCAACAAATAAACTCATAATGCAAATTGTGTGTAAGAGGTTGGTCGAGAAGTCACCTCCGCTAATTATCGATGCATGGGTTGTGTACAATCACCCATGGGAAGTGTGAGAGTCAAACATGAATGGAAGAAGAAAATGAAATTCGAGTAGAGGGAGGGAGTTAGTTTTATAGTTAGGTAGAAGAGAGGAAAAGAGAGGTTCAGTGTTGGAAAAAGGGGAGGTAACCATAGTGGGTATTGAAGACAGCTTGTTGGAGTTGGAAAATGCAAGGAGAATGAGACTATTATGCATATGAGTGAACTATGTTGAGAAATAACCCAAATGATCATGTGAGGATGTTGTTGTGAGCACTCCTGTACAATTGAAATTCCTATAGTCACCAATTGAGAGATTTCATGGCCAACTTGTGTTGAATCTCTACAGGGAAGAGGGATAGATTGATGAACTGTGTGGTAGAGAAGGGGACCTCATTCCTTGGGTTGTGCAAGTTGAGTGAAAAGAACGTTGGTGGATTGGAATTGTTGTAGGAGTTAGTTTATTGGGAATTTATTGGGTATTGAGATGTTGAGTGGATAGTAGCCAGCGATAGGAACCATTCTTTCTTGTGGATTCATAGCCCCATCTTGGGGGTGACCTGCTGTTGAGAGTACTAGAGTAGCAAATTTTGTGGTTGGCTTGAACATCTAATGTTTGCAACTAGTTCTGCATTTGTTTATGAAGATAAGTGTTTTTATCACTATTTTCATTTACAATAATAATGTTATGTTTGAAATTTGTGTTTTGTTGTTGCATTTTTCTCTATTTTCTAAGCGTTTAAATGTGTATGCTTAAATAATCTACATTCATGAATTTAAAACTATTGGGTAGTTGCATGAGCATTTTATCATGTTGCCTGCATTCACTTTAATGGGTATCACAATATTTCATTTTGTTGGGTAATGGGTTTGTTACATGATAATTTGTAGAGAAGATAGTGTTTAGATTAATTCACTCTTGATGCCACTAAGACTACTAAGAGCTGGGAGAGCCACCTCCTTTGCCCCTTCCTTTTTCACCTCATCTATTCTCGCTCCACTCCCAAATACTCTATATGCAATGTGCATCACCAAAAATTTCATTCATACATACATAAAATATCTTGTCAATAACAAAAACTACGTAGAAGAAAAATGAAAAAAATAAATTTATGAAATAATTACATAGTCGAAAACATAGATTGCTTAGAAATGGTGTATTTATAGAAAATAGTTATGTCACTAATGCATTCCTAGTCTGAAACATCCCTTCTATTGATTTACTATTCTTACTCGTATTCTTATTTCATCTACATTTGTTCCTATTCCTACTCCAACTCTCCATCCATTGATTTTGATTCTAGAGATTCAATAGGAGCACTACTAATGAATAATAACATAACACACCCCAAATCATTTCATTGTCACTTGCTTTCTTGCTCACATACATCTCAATACAAACATAGACGACACAACATAACATTATGGGAACATGCACATCATGGTGGACACTTGGAATGGTTGCAATCACAATGAGTGGTGATGGATTTGGGGGTGGAGGAGTGGTCCATTGCTCTTAATTTAAATTTTTTGTTGTTAATGCAAGAATAGGCGTTGTTGATTTATTCCTTTCACATCACTTAATTTTACAAGGATTGATTGTCCATCATGTTTTGGTTCTCAACTCAATCTATGTACTCAATGCAGACCATGTCCAAAGGGATCCATTATTTGTTGGTTTTCCAATAGACCTTGCACCAAAATGATAAAAAAAAAAATTCCTCAACCGAACCATAAAACTCTTATATGCTTCGTTTTGCCTCTGCGTGTTGTGACCTCCTCCCTAGCATTCATCCATAGCATCTATGTACTGCCAAAAACTCAAGGCATTGCCTCCGTCTCTTCTCCTTAGCATACTAAGAAGTTGTTTTTTTGCAGGTTCAAGAACTAAAATGAATCCCCACTTTGTTGAATTGTTATATTGTTATTATTTTTCCATGCCACATGTATGCCCTTTGAAGTAGCTTGGCTAGTGGATTACATTGTGTATTATTCATCTCGATGTGTACGTGTTGGTTGGTTCGTTGCAAATAGGTATCCCTATTTGATGACCAGGAGGTGTTGATTGAACTTATCCTCACCATTAAATCTTGCACGGTCCCTCTCTATTACTACATATTCACATTAACAAGTACAAATACAATTTCATTCATACATACATACAAATCTTGCATCACCAACAATTTCATTCATACATACATAAAAAATCTTGTCAATCACAAAAACTACGTAGAAGAAAAATGAAAAAAAACAAAATTTATCAAATAATTATGTAGTCAGAAACACAGATTGCTTAGAAATGGTGTAATTATAGAAAAGAGTTATGTCATTAATGCATTCCTAGTCTGAAACATCCCTTCTACTGATTTATTATTCCTACTCATATTCTGATTTCATCTACATTTGTTCCTAGTCCTACTCCAACTCTCCATCCACTGATTTTGATTCTAGATTTCATCTACATTTGTTCCTAGTCCTACTCCAACTCTCCATCCACTGATTTTGATTCTAGAGATTCAATAGGAGCACTAGTAATGAATAATACCATAACACACCCCAAATCATTTCATTGTCACTTGCTTGCTTGCTCACATACATCTCAATACAAACATAGACGACACACCATAACATTATGGGAACATGCACATCATGGTGGACAGTTGGAATGGTTGCAATCACGATGAGTGACGATTAATTTGGGGGAGGAGGAGGAGTGGTCCATTGCTCTTAATTTAAATTTTTTGTTGTTAATGAAAGAATTGACGTTGTTGATTTATTCCTTTCACATCACTTGATTTTACAAGGATTGGTTTTCCATCCTTTTTTGGTTCTCAGACTCAATCTATGCACTCAATGCAAACCATGTCCAAAGGGAGCCATTATTTAGTGCTTTTCCAATAGACCTTTCACCAAAACGCTAAAATAAAAAGTTCCTCAACCAAACCGTAAACCTCTTATATGCTTCTTTTTGCCTCTGCGTGTTGTTCCCTTCTCCCTAGCATTCATCCATAGTGTCTATGTACTGCCAAAAACTCAAGGCAATGCCGTTGTCGCTTCTCCTTAGCATGATAAGAAGTTGTTTTTTTGCAGGTTCAAGAACTACAATGAATCCCCACTTTGTTGAATTGTTATATTGTTATACATCCTGAGTAGGCCTAATGGTTAAGAAAATGCATTACCACATAAGAGGTCACAAGTTCAAATCCAAAGGGGGGTAGGGTATGTATACCTCCGTAGACTTTACCAATCAAATCATTGGGTGGAGGGGGTCCCTTGTCCCACAAACAAGGGGGTGTCATACACCAATTTGGTGTCTGGCTTGGTCGTGACCTTAAAAATAGATTATTATTATTATTATTATTCCATGCCACATGTATGCCCTTTGAAGTAGCTTGGCTAGTGGATGACATTATGTATTATTCATCTAGATGTATACGTGTTGGTTGGTTTGTTGCAAATAGGTATCCTTGTTTGATGGCTAGGAGGTGTTGATTGAACTTATCCTCACTGTTAAATCTTGCACGATCCCTCTCTATTACTACCTATTCACATTAACAAATGCAAATACAAAACCACCAACAATAAAAACATAGGTATGTACACTACATTCCCAACATAAAGTTTTACAACATGAAATTCATATACTAAAATCAAAACATACTCTTCATAACAATGATGGAAGGAACCATAGCTTTTGGATCAATTTTTCCACATGGAATTCATATTCTCTAGTAGTGGCATAATTATCAATAAGCTTAATGCCAAAATTTATTACAAAACTCTATTGTTCCTAGCTTCCTCCATACGAGAATTTTCCAACAATAGCCATTAGTCCTTCAACCATGACCCATTGTATTAAGATCCGCACATTTGTCTTTGCATGTGCTAATAGGAAACATCACCGCAATAGCCATTGATCCTTCAACCATGACTCATTGTATTGAGAGCCACCCATCTGTCTTATCATGTGCTAATAGGAAACATCACCGTGCACAACCTAGTATGGAAACTATGACTTTAATGAAAAGAACATTATCAAGGACTTCTTCCTTACCATTTCTTATTCTCACAATTAGAGCCCGGTTTTTAGTGATTGGTGGTAAATGGTTCAACTCTACATGGACCAAACCAGGGACAATTTGAGTAGAAATGTTATTTTGGGATAGGGTCAAAATGATCATTATTCCCATGAAAGTCCTTAATTTCCTCATCGTACAGGAGATGATTAAAAATGCTCTCACGACCCTTGACATCCACTTCCTATAGATGCTAAAAATGGTCTCTATCTTCTCTTTTCTTAAAAGGATGTCAATGTATAGGAATTTTGCAAAGGAATTTGTGGCTTTCATTACTTCACGTTCCCTTCAATTGTGGGGCATACATTTCCCTATGCTTAGGTGGGGAATTTTGGGTAGCAATGCCTGGATATTTGCTCATATCCCTTCACAGTTCTTTTCTACATGAATGGAACCTAGGTTTTCAAACCACACAATGATAATTCGAGATTCACTTCTTTTCTACATGAATGGAACCTAGGTTTTCAAATCACACAATGACAATTCGAGAATCGAGTGAATCGATGGAGTCATTAGTGCCATTGGACATTAATTAACATATTTGGCTTTGAATCCTCTTTTAAACGATTGGTTTGCAAGTAATAACCCCACTTCTTTGACTAAACTTGGAGATATATGCCAAGGCATCAATGATACTACTAGGGTGGATTTTGTACATGGAAAGTCATGCATGATATCAAGAGAACATCATTTAATTTGAATGCCATCCAAACAGACTTTTGAAAGGATTGCATATTTAGTGCACTGAGCACAAGGAAGGTTTACTTCCATGCAAATTAGTTACGATTATAAATTAAATATCTCAAAAACAGTGTGTGGATATATTTTCATATTATTTCAAATCCAAATAAAATTAAAAAATATACCATTTCAACTTGTTCGCTTTATAATGGTGTATTTTTTTCACTTTATAATTCAATTCCTAAAAGGAAGACAAATATAACATAGGAAGTTCCTAATCGAAGGTGAAACATAATCATTTGGAATTGTTTATATTTTTAGACTTATTTTGATTATATTTTAATTGATTTTGATTATAATTTTATTAACTTTGATTATATATAACTCTAAAAAAATGAAAAACACACTCCCATGGAAGTCGAAATCCGCTGAGGAGTGTGTAACAACTCACCTGCCGAATCAACTAACCCCAAAAAAATATATTATTAATCATTTTGAAAATATGAGAATTGATGATAATATATTTAAAAATGAGATTTATTCATGACTTCAAAAAATAGAAGAGTTACACTATCATTTTGAAAAAAATATGAGAATTGATGATAATACATTTAAAAATGAGATTTATTTCAGATAAAGAAAAATAAGGTGTTTTTATAGTTTCTGTCTATATATATTAATGATTACGGAGACTAATCATTTTGATATTTTAACAACTTTTGTTTTGTTCTGTATGGGTGATGAATCATTTTGAATAAAATATCTCTTTCACATCCACAAAGTGAAATGTTTTCATAGCTTTTATGAAATAAAATATCTTTTTCATATCAACAAAGTGAAATGTTTTCATAACTTTATGTTAAGTGTTTTTATTTATATAAAATAAAAATTACAATAAAATAAAATCATCGTTTACTTTTTCGAATTCCGTGTGCAAATTTTCAATGAACTCGTATGCATTATACCGAACCCATCTGCAATATCATCCTACCTCCACGCAATCTCAGAATATAAAACGTTATTACTCGGAATATGGGTAAATTTCGTTACGCTATGAAGCTTAGCCCGGGCCAGGTGGGAATAGAATTGAATTTACGAGAACACCCAAATTGAAAAATTGGTTATAATTCAAAATAGAAAGACAGAGTGCCTTAGTTTCAGTCTGTTTATCAATTAACAATAGTTAGGTGAGGCCTCGCAACAGTCCTTACGACTTCCAAGGGAGTTGTAATTGTTCAAAATGTATAGTAGAATTGTATTTTTTTTTTAAATAATGATGTAACCTTATGTATGTAACATCTCTCATAGATTGTAGAGCGCATGTCCATGCAAATATTATGAATACTTATCGTTATAACTTTTTTTTTTTTCCAAATTATATATAGAATTTGGAATTTGGATTATGTATGCATCCTTTCGTTTTTTGTTTTTTCATAAAAGTTTGATTTTTTTTCCAAGTAGAGTTAGGCTAAAATATAATGATATTGATGAAAACTTCTAATCAGATTTTAAGAGGATAAGGGATTACTTGCATTTCTTTAGAATTTTGTTCCTGTACTTAAAAAACATTAAAAGAAGTTTTCCAAGATCACCATAGTTTTGATGAGTTTAGTTTTTCATCTTCAACCTTCCGAGTGTCACAAAGGTGGCACACGCTTTCATCCCATAGATTTTTAGGAATTGACCAATGCCCACTTTCACAATGGAGGTATGGAGAATTTGTTCTTATCTTAGCAATGCTTATTTTTTTCAATACACTTGTCAAAACAAAGAGATAATTTTGATCTTCTAGATTAGGGTTGATTACATCCTTATACTACCTTAATTTTCTTTTTTCCTCTAAGTCTTTCTCACACCACATTTTCTCCTTAAAATTTGATTTAATGATATTTTTAATAGTATCTTTATTCAACAAAATGGTCTCTTCCATGATTCCCCAATGGCTTAGCCAAGACTAGGCATCTTTATGCCATCCTAGCTTGAATAGAAGGTGGTTACAAATGAATTTTGAAGCAATTTTAGGAAGCCTTTTGTTTTCCATGTTGTTTAATTTGTTCTTATACATTAGGTATCTAGTCATAGATGTGCTTTCAATGGAGGAAAGGCTTGCCTCTAAGAAGAGGATGGGATAGGACTTATTTCCTTTAATTTTGAGATTATAGGTGATAAAATTCTTTTGGGTTTGCTCTATCTTTCTCGAGGATTTATTGTTTTCAAGCTCATAATAAGCTTTCCATGCTCCAATAATCATTTTCTCAATGCTATAATTCTAGTTGAGCTTGTGGTGAAAATGGATTCCAAGATATTTGTATGAAGTCACTTCCTCCAAGTTGTTGTTGTCATATACCAAAGTATCATAAGTGATCTTATTGGATTTAATAATCATAACCTTAGTCTTGTCAATATTAACAGTCATATCTCCCTACTAAAGCAAAAATCCTTGAAGATTCTTAGTTGCTTTCCAAGATCATGAGGACTCCTAACCATAAGAACGATATCATCAACATAAAGAAGAAGATTGATGACTATACTAGTGAGAGTAAGACCACTATCACTTGAAAATCAATCAACCATTACCAGAAAAATCTTTAAGAACTTTTTAAGTTACACTTTGTCCAAACATTGTACATCATGTTTGTGTTTTGAGCGAATTCCTTAGTAATCATTTTAATTTTCAAGATATGATTAATTTTAATATCATTTTAATTTTCAAGATAGCAAAATCGTGACCTCGCATCCTGGTGGACCTGCCTGCCAAAAGGCCAATCCCTTTTTATACAACTCACAGAATCGATATCTTGTGAACGAAAACACCACCCCCAGGCAAGAACATAAGGAACATTATTGATGAACAGGAACTGGAAATCCCGAGTACCTCGGAGCAAGATAGAGAAAAGAATTGAAGGGAAGGCATATGGGCAGCAAATATGGCGCTGTTCAACTTAAAAACCGAGACTTGACATTAATAATTTCGTACTTTTCGCATGCTACGTGGCCTCAATGTAACCAAGTCTTCATCCAGAGCGTCTATGTACTGCCAAAAACTCAAGGCATTGCCTCCGTCTCTTCTCCTTAGCATACTAAGAAGTTGGTTTTTTGCAGGTTCAAGAACTAAAATGAATCACCACTTTGTTGAATTGTTATATTGTTATTATTTTTCCATGCCACATGTATGCCCTTTGAAGTAGCTTGGCTAGTGGATGACATTGTGTATTATTCATCTCGATGTGTACGTGTTGGTTGGTTCGTTGCAAATAGGTATCCCTGTTTGATTTGATGACCAGGAGGTGTTGATTGAACTTATCCTCACCATTAAATCTTGCACGGTCCCTCTCTCTTACTACCTATTCACATTAACAAGTACAAATACAAAACCTCCAACAATAAAAACATAGGTATGTACACTACATTCCCAACATAAAGTTTTACAACATGGAATTCATATACTAAAATCAAAACATACTCTTCATAAGAATGATGGATGGAACCATATTTTTTGGATCAATTTTTCCACATGGAATTTATATTCTCTGGTAGTGGCATAATTATCAATAAGTTTAACGCCAAAATTTATCACAAGACTCTATTGTTCCTAGCTTTCTCCCTATGAGAATTTGCCAACAATAGCCATTAATCCTTCAACCATGACTCATTGTATTGAGAGCCACTCATTTTTATTCTCATGTGCTAATACGAAACATCACCACAATAGCCATTGATCCTTCAACCATGACTCATTGTATTGAGAGCCACCCATTTGTTTTATCATGTGCTAATAGGAAACATCACCGTGCATGCAACCTAGTATGGAAACTATGACTTTAATGAAAAGAGCATTATCAAGGACTTCTTCTTTACCATTTCTTATTCTCACAATTAGAGCCCATGTTTTAGTGATTGGTGGTAAATGGTTCAACTCTACATGGACCAAACTAGGGACAATTT